>CM076572.1:763579595-763802434 GCA_034641835.2 Pinus albicaulis
AGATCAATCGTTCTCTCTCATGTGCTTCAATGTGTTCCCTATCACTCATTCGTTGTGTCACCTCACCTTCCCTTATTATACTACACCATCGTTTCACCGTGTCGTGTTCCCTATTTTATTTGGTTCCTTTCATTGTTCTTATGCTACCCCACCGTGTTCTAATGTCCCACTTTCTTCCATTATTTTATGTTCTCCCACTACTACACCATGCTCCGTTGTCCCACTTCCACCTTGCTTCGCTACTTCTCTCGCTGCCCCACCGTGTTCTGCTACCTGCGACACCTGGCCGTCATCATGAACCCTTGCCACCATGAATGGTCATGATTTTTATTTCTTGGTCAAACGTTGTGTCTTCGATGTGACCATCATGTCACCCAATCAGCAAGCAGTATGACCTTCGGGTCCATGGTCAAACGATACGTCATCGGGTCCCCAAATTCAATTTTTTTTCAATTATATTACATAGTATTTAATTCCAAAGTTAAATAATTATATTAATTATAAATTAATCAATTGAATTAAATATATATATATATATATATATATATATATATATAATAATAGGATCAAGTTAGTAAACGAGTAAGTTGGATAAGTATACTCCAACTCATACATGTTCGATGTCTTCATCAATGTAAATGTGTGAATTCAATAAAATATTATTAGACCTTGAGACTAAGGTGACCGGACAAGGCGATAAAATCGAATAACCCTAGAACACAACAAAGAGAATAGAGAGTAAGCTCGAGGAGAACAATAATTAATTTAAAAAGGATTAGACGAACCTTTCAAGGTGGATCAAGCTATGGTGATGTTGACCTCTATTTGTAATAGCCTGAAGATTACACCTGATCAAGTACCCCATAATAAAGAAGCTACTCAATGTCTTAATTCTCCATATTCATCAAACTCGTCAAACTCACATGAGAAACCTGAGATTCCAAAGACGTCTTCCATACCTAATCAAGAAAATAGTAACACAAACTTTCAAAATAGGAAACTCTAGAATCCATACTCAAATATTCCAATCTCAAATCAATTCCCCTTATTCGTTCTTTTGTTAGCTACATATCAATGAAGAGAAAAACTTGAGCTCTCCAAATTTGACGCAAATGAAAAAGGCAGTGTGGCTTGGTTCAATAAAGCATAAGAATATTTCGAGATTTACAGTATTGATAGTGATGATGAAAATATTAGACATGCATCCATGCAAATGGAAGGCGAAGCATATAACTGGTATATGTGGTGGAAGAAGTCGACACTTTCCATCATTTGGAAAAAGTTCAAAAATGCATTTTTTAAGATATTCTAAGGGGTCAAGGAGGAAGAGTTATTCTCAACACTCACCATATTGAAAAAAAAAAGTGACGTGGATGAATACATTCAGGAAAGGGAAATATTAGCCACACGAGTACTTGGAATATCTGCAACTCATCTCATTAAATCATACATCACAGGGATTAAACCCCATCTACAAGAAAAACTTGAGCTTCGTGACATTATGTTGACAGAAGTAGCAAGACAAAAAGAAAAAGTTGTTGAAAAGAAATTTGAAAAGATGTTGTGGTCAAATGTTGAAAGAGTATATTCAAGACAAATATTTCCCCAGTCTGCGAATACGAATAATAAAAAATATTTTCCACATATCTTCGTGAAGGAGACAAAACTAATTTTTAAATTCAAACAATGAAAGAAGGAAAATGCAGACGTTGTGGTGAAAAATGGGACTCGAGACATGGGTATGCTAAAGGGAAAGAAACCAAGAATTTATATACATGTGAAGCAACCAATGATTCATACAATGAAGAATCACAAGTAGAGGGAATGGAAGATTCATCATAATTTTCCCCAGAACCAGTAGATGAGAGTATCCCGTAGGTATCACTGTCAACCATGATACGTATATCGCAGCCTCAGAGTACATTAAAATTAAAAGGACATATGAAGAATAATAATGTAATGGTTTTGATAGATACTGGAAGCACCCACAAATTTTTGGATTCCACCATGGAAAAATGACTCAACAGTTTCACATTTCCCATGCCCAACATGAAGGTTTTGGTTGTTGACGATAAGAAAATTGAAAATTTATGGAAATGCCATAAATTCAAATTACAGATTTAAGGCTTTAAACTAGAATCTTCGTTCTACAATTTACCATTAGGAGGAGTGGATGTGGTCTTTGGTATCCAATGACTGCAAACTCTTGACACTTACTCTGCCAATCATCAAAAGAAATTTATAAAATTTAAATGGGAAGGGAAAAAGTGCAAGTTATTTGGATTCCAACCACTCAAGAATCAAATCATATCGTCATCCCATATGATGAAAATGATTCAGAAGGGAGCACCATCTTACATATTACAATGTTATCAATTAGAAATGTTAAATTCAAATGGGGTCAACAAAGAATCACAATAAGTCTAGGAGCTTATTCAAAATCACAAAAAAGTATTCCAAGACCTTATGATGAAGATCTCGCCTAAAATGAAAATCGAGCATATAATAGAAGTCAAAGCAGGATCAAATCCCATCAACATTAAACCATATCGATATCCACATCATCAAAAAACTGAAATTGATATATTAGTCCAAGATCCCTTAAAATTTGACATAAACTCAAAATGTAAAAGTCTATATGTTGCTCCATTTGTACTAGTTCAAAAGAAATATGGATCGTTCAGGTTATGCATTGATTATCGTGGACTAAACAAAATAACAATTAAAAACAAATTTATGATTCCTTTTATTGATGAAATGTTAGATGAACTACATGGCACTAAATACTTCTCAAAATTGGACTTAAGCTCAAGGTATTACCAAATCATAATAAGTTTGGAAGATGTCGCAAAAATTGCATTCCAAACACATGAAGGTCATTAAGAGTTTAAAGTTATGCCTTTTGGTTTAGCCAATGCACTAGTAACATTCTAAGCTATTATGAACGAGCTATTCCATCAATATCTAAGGAATTTTGTGTTAGTATTCTTTGATGACATTCTAATTTATAGTAAAACATGGAAGGATCACTTACAACATTTGGAACAAGTTCTTACTGTATTAGAAAAACATCAGTTTTATGCTAAAAATTCCATGCACTTTTGGGAAGGAATAAGTAGAATATCTCAGACATATAATATCCAAGGAAGGAGTAAAAGTAGATCCTATGAAATCAAGGCTATAATGTGAATGGACAAAACTAGTGAATATCTCCAAGCTAAGAAGATTCTTAAGAATTGTGCATATATAACTGCACCGCTAACAAACCTTCTAAAGAAGAACTCATTTCGATGGAATGAGGAAGAAAAAAATTGGTTTGAAGACTTGAAGGAATTTATTTCTAATGCCTTGGTATTGGAAACTCTGGACTTCTCTAAACCATTTTTCATTGAGTGTGATGCTTCAGGTTTTGATATAGGATCAATATTAATGCAAGATGGTCATCCAATAGCTTTCGAAAGCAGGAAACCCAATAAGTGAGAATTTCTCAAATCTACATACAACAAAGAAATGTTTGCTATTATGCACGCACTAGCCAAGTGGAGGAAATATCTTTTGGGAAGTAATTTTTCCATATGAATAGACCATAATAGTCTCCAATACCTCCTCCAACAAAAAACACTTTCCAAAGAACAAAAAAAGTGGATTGAAAAAATTGCTACCTTTGACATGGAGATATTACATATAAAAGGAAAGGAAAATGTAGTTGCAGATGCCCTGTCCAAGAAAGATGAAGAACAATCACTACTTGCAGTCTCGCTTTTTGTTCTCGAATGGCTTAATGAGATTTGAAGTGAATATGTAAAAACTATAGAAACAAATGTTATAATAAATAACCTTCCGCACAACTCAAAATTTAAATGGAAGAACGATATTCTATGGTACAAGGGAAGAATTTGTTTGAATTCAAATTCCAAGTTTAAAACCAATATTATCGATGAGTCACATGATTCATTGTTAGTCGTACATGTAGGATTATTTAAAACCTACTATAATGCATGTCAGTCATTATTTTGGAAGGGAATGAGTAATAATATTTAGAAATATGTAGCGGAATGTGATCAATGTCAGAGGAATAAAAATGAAAATATTATGACACCTGGATTACTTCATCCCTTAAATAACCTGAACCAGAAATGGGAAGAAATATCAATGGAATTTATCGAAGTGTTACCTGTGTCTGAGGGTAAATATAAAATTCTTGTAGTAGTCGATAGAATCACCAAGTATGCTCACTTTATTGGAATGAGGAAATAATATTGAGCAAAACAAATCACTGAGATATTTTGCAAAGATATTTACAAATTACATGGATTCCCCAAGTTTATTGTGAGTGATAGAGATGCAAAATTTAAGGTTAATTTTTGGAGGGAATTTTTCAATCATATAGGAACCTACCTCAACATGAGTTCAGCTTACCATCCTAAAACATATGGCGAAAATGAGGCTGTCAATAAATCTTTGTAATCCTATCTATGTTGTTATGCCACAAACAAACAAAATAAGTGGGTTCAACGATTACATCTCGTGGAATGGCAATACAATTATACTTACCACACGTCAGTGAAAATGACTCCATTTCAAGCTTTGTATGGGTACGAACATCTAAAATGGAAGGACTTTGCTATCATCCAAATGAAACTACCAGTTGTTAAAAACTTGTTAGAAGAAACCCAAAAGGTCATCCAAAATCTAAAAGAAAATCTAAATAATGTAAGAAACCATATGAAGCAGCAAGCTGCCCGAAACAGAACCGAGAGAGAATTTTAAGTTGGAGAATGGGTATTTGTCAAAATTCAACCATACAAGAAGCTATCCTTAAAACTAAAAGGAAAAAATAAATTGGCACCAAGGTTTTATGGACCATACTAGATAAAAAAAAAGACCATCCAGGTCGCATGCAGTTTAAGCCTTCTTGATAAAAGTTGTGTTCACAATGTTTTCCATGTATCTTGCCTCAAAAAGGCACTTGGTGAACGTCAATTTGTGCAAACAACACTTTTTGTCTTTAGATGATGAAGGAAGGGTAATTTTAGAACCAGAAGGTATCGTCTCTGTTAGGGAAAATAACCTTCGATCTCAAGTAATCAAGGAATAATTGATCAAGTGGAAGGACATACCAGAAGAAGAATATTATTGGGAGACTGAAGTGTTTCATCAACAACATCTATCATTACGTATGCTTTTAGGACAAAGCATCTTTTGGGAGGAAGGAAATGTTATATAAAAATTAACTATCTCTGTAACTATTAGTTTAATTATGGAAAAGGGCACGATCAAAGATCATGCCCATTCACCAAGATTCACTTAGGGATGTATTTAAGCCAAGGCATCCCACTCTATAAATCATACATTCAATTATTATTAATAAAATATTTATAATTACTGATAATTACTATCTAAAGTTGAGTATTCTACTCCATATGTATGTCGAGATATGGGTTCTTTTCTAAAGGTCTTATGTGCAGCGAAGGTATAAGTCAATAATTGCATATTTGTATGTGGATTTGATCATTGAAATATGTGTGCATATACGGGTTTAATGATTGAAAGGTGTGTGCATACACAGGTCTCATTCTGGTAAGCTGTGTATCAATTCTATAGTTTGGATAGATTTGTACGTGGGTTTGATTATTGAAGAGTGATTATACATGTGGAAGTGCTTTATGGTAAGCACGTATATATCCTATGGCTTTCCTATATATGATATGTGATCAGTTTAATCAGTCTTGTTGAGTTTACTGATGTCTGTCAATGAATTCTTACTTGATGATCTGGGTTTAACTGTGATGATTGAAGTTGAATTGATTGTGGATTGATATATTGAAGAGTTATGATGTTTTTAGTTGTATGAGATTGAAGATCTGTGATGGTTCTATGATTATTTCAGAATGATTTGGTGGTTATGTGTCTCATTATTTATTTCATAATGACAGTGATTCAATTTCAAGGTTCAGTGCTTTGAGATTTGTATGTTGGTATACTTCAAGGAAGTTGCGTATACACGCAGATATGCTAAAGAATAGTAGCATATATAATCTGAATTTTTTTATATGGGTTTTCAGTTGATTCAATGATTTGATGTAGTGTGTGGGTTCAATGTTGGTATTTTGTTTAAACTTAAATGGTGGTAGTGGGTCCAATCTGAAAATTTGATGAAAAGTGGCCTACAAGTTGTGATTTTTTGAATTAGGTGGATCCATTGTGAAAATTTATGAAATAAGGTCTATGGAGGTACAAAGGGTTGGAGCCTTCTGTAAGGAAGTCGAAGCTTCCTGCTAGTAGTAGCTAGTGATCCGATCAGGGGGTTGGAGCTCCCTTCCAGTGGGTGCTAGAGAATGAGAGAAGGTTGTATCCTTCTTCATGTGGGTGCCTGCATACTGGTATGAGACTGTGCTAGTACAAGATTGTAAGAATTATTTCATAATAATAAAAAGAAAACAGAGATGACAACAACGGTGATTTTCTCCGACATTGGGTTGCCACCTAAAAATCATGGTGTTCATATGTGTTGATTATGTGTGATGTTTTATTATTTTTTTATTACACATGGTTATTGTTTATCTAATGTTGATGAAGTATTGACATACTAGTTCAAGATAAACAATTGTTAAATTAACTGAAAAATCAATTGACTAGATATATGCTAGTTGTTTGTATAGAAGCCATGTACATACACATGTTTACTTCAGAATATTCATGTACATAAATCATAATAAGAAAAATAAATCAAGTTTTAAAATATTAATTCACACCCCCCCCTCCCTCTCAGTATTTTTCTTAACAAGTAAAACTTAAAACAAAAAAATAAACGTTGCATGTTGACACATGGATTGTGTTCATGTGGATCTCTTTCCATTTCCCTTCTATTTTTGGAACAATTAGTTCTATTTAATGGACGAAGAGGGGAATTAGATTATAATTCTTCTTGAGAAGAGTGTTGAGAAGCAAAGAAAACCTTAGCAGTAGTACATTGATTGGTCGCCAGTTGTAGAAATATTATGTGCAGTTAACCTTACGGTTGGGTGGAGAGTCGTCCCAAAAACTTTGTTGCAGTTAGTGGGATTCAAATATCATTCAAATCTTAAATCAAAAGTAAGGAATATCATCGCTACATGGTAAATTATCTTTGCTCATGTTTTTTCAAAATTCTATGCTAATTAGTTGAATAGTTGTGTGTTGATTATTAATCGCATAAATTAATGTATTTAATTGCATATTTAATTTTTGGTCATTACATATAGTATCATAGCAAGATTGCAACTCTGAAGCTTGTGAATCTTAACATACAATTTAGATAAGATCAAAATGCAAAGTAAATTATTAACCTTATTAAAGATCTCTATAATTTTTATTTGATTGATTAGATAAATTTATAACATATTTCTCTTTCCTTATTAAATTTAAAATATATATATTTATTTTTTAAATTTATACTCGTATTTTATAAAATAATACAATGAACCATTACGTTATTATTATGTTATTTGATTTATTTGGAAAGTTAATAACCTACCATTGATGGTCTTTATTTTTAAATATTACTCTATTTTATATTTCAATATTGTGGATTACAAGATATATTTGAGTTTAATCATCAAAAGTGACTTAATTAAAATGTCCTTTGACGTGATAACAATATATGGCACATATAAAACCAGCATAGATCCATCTAAAACATAGATCTAACATGAGCCGAAAGGGATCAAATTCCTTTTGTTGCAAACTTATTTTAGAATACAAAAATTTGTTATTGTTTAAATTTCAATTTTGATTGTTATAGAGATTACATAACATGTGTATTGAAACATTTTATATTAATTCAAATTAAATTATTTTATTCATAACTCACATTGGATATTTGATTCTATCATACATTAAAATATTTTCTTTTAACATTTTTTTCTATATATAGATTTATATAAAATTGATATCACTTATTAAAATATTTTTTAAAAACATAAGGTTTAAACATCTTACTCACATATTTTTTTTACTTCTAATTACTCTACATGATATTAGGTCATATGGACAACTAATTAAAAATGCATAGCATATATATATATATATATATATATATTTTTTTTTTTCATTTTTATTATAGCCGACATTGTTTTTCTATTTAGAGAATATTTTATTTTTATTTTACGAGGAATGAACATACTTAACGTAGCCTTCACACTGGGATGTAGAAACAATATAGATGCAGTTTAACCACATATCTACCAAGGGCCTCGAGAGATCCAATATCAAACTTTTTTTTTAAATTGCATGTCAATTAATACATTTTACTGCTTCGTAAATTTGTGATTAATATAATTTTATGTGGTAATTTTTCATTGTTTAAATTGTATAATTTTATATTTTATCATTATTAATATTTTATATTAAAAATTGAATTAGTCACACATTTTCCTCTTATTAAAAAGTAACTACTCTACATTACCTTCAATTAATTTTTCCTTTCAAGCTAAGGTTAACACACACACATATATATATACACACTTTCTGTAGAGAGAGAAAATCCATGCTGAAATATATTAGTTAATATGGATATTCAAACACTTTCTTTAAGTTCTATATATATATTTTATTTCTATAAAGTTGTATAAAATTATAATATCAACCCTTAATTGTTGTGTTAATAGATTTTTAATTGTTTAAATTATTTTTATTATTTTTTGAGGACGTGACATACTTACACATCTACACATCTCCCTTGTACTGGATTCTAGAATGAGCCTTTTGGCTCAATTATAATATCAACATTTAATTGTTGGGTTAATAGATTTTTAATTGTTTAAATTATTTTTATTATTTTTTGAGGACGTGACATACTTAACATCTCCCTCATATTGGATTGTAGAATGAGCCTTTCGGCTCAATAAAATAGAAAATAGGGTTGATGTCCAACTCTATTTGTTATGTAGTGAGTGAGAATTTATTTAAAAAGAAAAAAACCTTATTTGTATATTATAGCTTCTTTAAAATTTCTTTAGGTTTGTATCTATCTTACAATAAGGATCAATCAAAATTAAATGTTTTTAGTTGAATTTGAATTAAAATACGAGGTATTTGGTTGAGTTCTGGTATAAAAAATTGAACCAAAATTTTATATGGGTTGTTTTATTTGAAAATATAGTAAGATTAGTTCATGGGGTTGTGGATAGACGGTGATTGAATGTTCTACTAAGGCACTCTTTGATGTGAACTCACTAGTTCAATTTCTCGCCAAAATCAAGGTGATACATTAGTCCAAACAAATTTGAAAAAAAAACAATAAAGTTAAAATATATATTTTAATTTTAGATAAATTATGATTATTTATTTAATAATGAATTAGATTTTAATAATCTGATTTTTTACACCTGATATTTGGCCAAAGATTTCGATTGATAAATTGTCAACGGTGAATTGAGAAACCAGGGTGGGTCGATGTAATTTAGTCAACATGCCGAGATAAATCATTTGGTCACTCGTCAAGGGTAAATCCATGGGCTAATATATCAATATAAAAGGAAGCTCCAATGGCCCATCCGTCGAGACACAGGTCAAGGATATAAAATCGATTTAGAATTTTGTTAGCCTGATACTTGAATTCGAAAAGAGATTATTTATTATATATTTGTCAAGTAGTACAGAGATTCAACCTAGGTTTGGAGTTATGGTGGTACTACAAGAATGTAAAAGGGAGTACCACCATGTTGTGACAACTTTTTATGCAGCTGCCATTCTTTTGCCATATCAACAGACAATGCCATTCTTTTGCCATATCAATAGACCATTGAAAAATTTGCCAGAGATGGACTGTGCAGGAAATGAGAAGGGGATCATCTTACATGGGTTGGCTCCCTGAAAGGAAATTTTTTGGTTGTTGCAGAGAAATACAGGTATATTTTCAACTACACTTTCAATTAAAGTCATGTATGGCTTCACAAAATATGGAAATATAATGTTCCGAGCAAGATCATACTTTTCACATGCCTTGTTTGGCTTATGCCTCATGAGAACATCGACGCATTAACGTTTTCTTGAAAACTCGGCCGCAACGCTTCACACCGTGATAAGACAATTTACCAAATTAATTGTTAATTTATTGTTTTGTTTTGTAAAAAAAAAAAAAAAGGTATTTACACCGTGATAAGGGATGAGTGTAATTTATTGTTTTGTTTTGTTAAAAAAAAGGAGGTAATTTTGTTATAAATTTAATAGGAAAAAGTTTTTATATGTTAAAGAATATATAAAGTGAGAAAATGAATTAAATAAGTTTTTTAAGTATTGTTTTTTCCTATTTATTATATAAATGATATGAATAATTGATAAAAACATATAATTAGTATTATGAAAATCATTTGGTAAACGTTGAATGGAAGGGTTATTTGATTAACTTTGCTCTAAGAATCTCATGTTTCAAAAGGGGAGAATGGAGGAGAATGGTAATGAAAGAACTTCATCAACTAAAATTGACCAATGAGTAGGTAATGTCACTTTGACTTTAAATTTATATATGCACTTATGTTATTTTTATGTACATAGATGTGGAAAATATGTATCAATATTATTTTAAATGTTCATTACGACTTAATAAATGTGACTAATTGTTGTTCTAAAAATAATAACTATGTTTATAAAATATTTCGATAGGAAAGTGTATGCATTAATGAAGCAAAAGAAATTTATAATTAGTCTAAACGAGACATGAAGAAAGAAGATAGCAAAATTATGATGTGGGTAGCCAGTGTTAAGTGCATAAGACGAACTAGGATGTATCACAAGAGTTCTCTTATGCCTAATAGTATAGGAAGACCAAACTATGTAGAAGCATGATTGGTAAGGGCCACAGTGACGACCTATATAATTTAAAAATGTTAAGATTGGAAGTTGGAAATACTTGTAATTAGTGAGAATGACTAGTGATAAATTAGGAAAATATTTCAAGGATAACAATTTTTTAACTATTGGTAAAAGGATATAAACTATGTAGACCAATGAGAAAACATTGTGCATGAAGTGTAGAAAGAAATACTATTGTAAATTCTATAATGATACTTTCAGAATGACTACACACAAATTGAAAAAAAAGAAGTGAAAATAAACTAATAGAGGTCGTACTTGACTAAATTTCACTCCTTGTTTCATGACCTGATTGATGAGATAGCCTAGATCCTAGATGGACGTTGAATAATATTATTTCATAGTTGGTATTCATTGTTTATACAAGAAAATGAGATTGAATTTTCTGATGAATGATGATAAGAATTCTTATGGTGTATTATTTCTCTATATTTGGTGTATACTGAGATTATTCTCATATTCATGATGTTATAAAAATGGGTCGAGAGGGACGAGTTATATGATGATCTTGTGGGATCTCATACTTACGAGGAAGAATATGTAACACCATATGGGCTGGGGGAAAACTCAATCAACACTACATATCCTAGTGGTTCCTTTGTCTTGTATAACTCTTGATAGATATCTCTTGAAGGGCTATGGGACCATCTTGAGGAGGCCAAGTGCCTGATATTGTAAGCCAAGTGCCTAAAAATGGATTGAGATGTCGAAGTCTGGTAGGGGTTTAAGGACTTTGAATCTCGATTCTTCGGGTTGTGCACCTTAGTGAGTGTGGAGGGAGTGGGTCAGCCTTTCAAGATGCCTGGAGTACTACTGCATGGATTACTGAGCTGTGTCTCTCCCTTGGGGAAGATGAGGTCTAAGTTGAGCGCGAGCCTTGGGGAAAACCTTGGGTAATGGTACAAACCAATGAGGCTTTATGATTGGTTCCAAAAGTTGGGAAAAAGGACATAGATTCTTTGGGATTTTCTGGGTGATGTGTAAACTTTCAATGTATGTTGGCCATACTAGTTCAACAAAGGGTGTAGGGAAAACGTGAATTAATAAATAACTAAATAAAATTTAAAAGATTTAACTTAACTTCGGGAAGAATTTCCTTAAAGAGGGGAGTGTGTAATGCCCCGTAATAATAATAATAAATAAATAAATAAAATAATATTAATGCACAAGTGAATAAATAATAAATAATAAAGAAAATATACTAATAGTAAATAAAAAATAAAAGAAATATAACAATAATAATTAAATAATAAATAATGAAGAGAATATAATAATAGTAAATAAATAAAATAATAAATAAACTAGAGTTCTAAATAAATATATATATAAGTAAACAATAAAAATAGTAAAAATAAGTAAAGTTAACAAAAAGTAAAAAGGAATAAAATAAGAAAGAGTTAAATTAAGAGAAATATTGAATTAAGTAAAACTTAAAACAAATAAATAAAAGTTGTATGTTGACATATGGATTGTGTGCATGTGGATCTCTTTCCAATTCCCATTTTTGGAACAATTGGTTATATTTAATGGACGAAGAGGAGAATGAGATGATCATTCTTCTAGAGAAGAGTATTGAGAGGAAAAGGAGACCTTGGCAGTAGTACGTTGATTGAGGGATCGGGGGTGGCAAGCAGTAGAAATATTATGTGCAATTGAGCCTACGGTTGGGTGGATATTCATCCTCAAAACTTTGTTGCGATTAGAGGGATTCAAATAGCGTTCAACTTTGAAATCACATGTAAGGAATATCATCGCTACAGGTAAGTTTTCTCTACTCATGTGTTTTCGAAATTCTATGCTAATTAGTTGACTATGAATGTTTTATGGAGACTATGGAAAAGCACAAAGGCACTAGCGGAGAAGAGAGGATAAAATAATAGTTAATACACATGGGAGGGTGGACAAACACATAGTGAGAAAGGAAGCAAGAGGAAGCATTCGGGGAAAAAATGGGATCATATGCAGACAGAGAGGCACAAGGGGCAGCTTATGTCCAAGAATTGAATGGAAAATGAAAGCGGTAGTGCAGAGCTGTCAGAAATGTAACTAGTTTTAGTCTTCATAATTGTTATTGTACTCATTTAAATATGTATCTCATGTAAAAAAAAAATAAGAAAAATAAAAAGTTATTATTTTAAAGCATGGGTGTCATGCCCATTATTGATGGTCTTCTAAGTAAAAGCATGTTCTTTGTGCTTATAGGGTTTGTTAGGTTATAGGATTTATTTCCATGAGTCAAGAAAGCCAACATCATGATTATAAGATCATTATAGGAAAAATGTATCCAGAAAAATAATTAATTTTGAGTCTAGAAGGTCCTAGAAACCTCAAAAACACAAGTCGACCCTAGCAGAGACAAGCCAACCTAGAGAGGGGCTATTTGACCTCTTGGAAATGCTATATATAGAGACATCTTTGATGTCACTTTGTACTTCATTATCTCAAGTTAGATCTGCAATGAGAAGGACAAAAAAAGAAGAGAAAAGGACAAGAAATAAGGGAGTAAACCCTAGTAAAGAAAAAAAGTCAAGTTTTTGGGAATTTGTGAGTTTTCGAGTAGCTGCAAGGGCCGAAATTTCTCAAGTAACTACAGGTCCATATTTATGTTTCAAGGGGGATTAAATTGTGTTGCATGTGCAGTTCTAGAAGGGTTTGTCTCTGGTTGACTTGGTTTGACTTTGACCTAATTGGAAGGTATCTTTGGAGGGTTAACTTGGTGCTAGAGGAGGACTTGGTCTAACATTTTTGGGTTTTAATTATCTCATTTGAAGAATATTTTATAAGAAGAAAAGATATTTTCTAGTTTTTCCCCTTGGATGGTTTTTTCTCTAAATTTGGAGCTTAATTTCTGTGTCCACTATCTTTACTATTTTTTTCTTGATCTTTGTTTAATGAACAAGCTCTAATAATGAAACAAAAGAAGAAGAATAAAGTTCATAAGCAAGTATTAAGTTTCAGGAAAATTGGAATAAATTGTTTCCACATTTCATTTTCTAACATGGTTTTAATGCTAAGGTGGACAAGAGAAGGCAGCTCAAAGGATCATCTTGTGGACAAAAAGAATGGTTTTTATGTCAAAGGGACAGAAAAAAAAATGATCTAGCAGAAGGGTTGATATATAAATCTTTCGTTGAAAATTACCACATCAAGCTCTCATCAAAGGAAAGCATGAATAAGAAGACTACAAGAAGGTTGTTTTTCTCTCTTGGAAAAATATCTATTTGAAGGCTTATCAGAAGACATCCCTGAAGGAAGCATCAAAGCATTTTGGTTTCATCACTTTTGGAAGTTGTTATTGAAGTCTCCCTGAATATCCTGAAAGCCTCGAGATAGTTGGAGACATCATCAGAGAAGGGAATAATCTTGGTTAACAAGTAAGTATCTCTATGTCTAAATCTACAAGTCATATGGGTTCTTTCTGCAAGGAAAGAAATAAGCTCGTTGGTTGAGTGAGTTTCCTAGCATGGAAGAAAAGGATTGATATAGCACTTACACAACATGAATTAATGGAATATGTTCTTGGTGAAATTATTGAACCAAGCAAAGATAAGACTCAAGAACTATCAAAATAAAAGGAGGTGGAAGTAAGGGCACAAAGGATCATTGTTGAGTCCATTAAGGTTCAGTTGGTTCTACTTGTTGCAAATTTGAAGACTTCTAAGGCTATGTATAATAAGCCAGTGAAATTGTAGTCTATAAGTGCATCGAGGAAAAATATTTGTTGAGAAATAAAATATATAAGATGAAGAAATCGAAGGATGAGGACATGGACTCCTTTCTAATGAATATTTCTAAAATAACAGATCATTTTCAAGGACTTAGGGAAACAATTTCTAATTCTGAAATGACTATGTGTACTAAATGTGTTGCCACCGGAATGGAGTAGCTTTGCAACAAGCATCTACTTTAAGAAAGAATCAACTCATCTTGATGATTTGTGGGCTCAATGCATTCTGGAAGAGACTAGGATCAAGGAAAAGGATGACATTCAATCATATGAACGTTTTCAAGCCTTCATTGCTAGAATAAAGAAGCTGAAGAAGGGATAGTTTGGAAAGTCCAAGAAGAAGCCTGATATATCCAAATTCCAGTGATTTGGACGCAATGAATTTGGACACTTTAAGAGGGACTTCCCAAACAAGTAGAAAAAAAAAATAAAGAAAGAAGTGAAGCACACATAGTTGAAGAAATGGGAGAACCTAAGAAGAAGCTAAATAAAGGAGATGTCAAAGATATTTACTATTGAAGAAGGAATCCTCTTTGTCAGGTTATTTGTGAAGTTGATCTTTCATTTAGGATATAATGCACTATTGTTTACTGTAGAAGAGTTTTTGTTTAAGTGGCATCATATATAGAAGCATATGATAAGTAGCTTTGAGTTTCTCTATAGGAATCATCTATTATTTAGAAAAATTGAGAATATTGGGCCATTTTT
Organism: Pinus albicaulis; assembly: GCA_034641835.2. Classification (NCBI taxonomy): domain Eukaryota; kingdom Viridiplantae; phylum Streptophyta; class Pinopsida; order Pinales; family Pinaceae; genus Pinus; species Pinus albicaulis. The sequence goes on from CM076572.1 coordinate 763,594,885, forward strand.
GCATAATACTCATCCAAGTATTATCTAAAATTATATTAGAGGTAGTCATTTTGTTAAAGTGGATCATCGTGATTCTATTAGAACCATCATTTTGGGAGCTTCTTAGAAGAAGTATTATGACAAGGTTAGTATACATTCCATATAGCATGGAATCAATACTCTTAAATGGATGGAGGAATGCAATTGGTTGGGTTGTGGGTTCATCGTAGGTCATATATCTAGATGATGAAACAATACAATATGAATGCATATTGAGAATAAATCTTGAATAATATTCATATGTACAAAAACTTGGAATATGATTGGTATGCTTGTGTCATGCTTAAAAATGAGAATTTGGGTTACTCAAGGAAAAATAAAGAATCAAGACTTTCCCTAGATTATGTAGAATAATGATTAACATCTAGTTTCTCTAGAAGAAAGTTCTAACTTAGTAATTAAGTTCGATCCTTGGGCACTTTGATGCATGAAGGAAGATTTAAGTGGAGATGGATAATGAGGATGTCGATTCTTGGATGAGAAGGTCATCATGAAGAGGTAAGTCTAATATTTATGTTATTGGCTATCTAGTTAACATATTTTTTTTCTACCTAGAAGGAAATTGCAGGTATATATGAAGGATGTTGATACAAGCTCAACATAAGATATGCGGAAATGATATTGAATTCAAGACATCTTTCATTTTCGATTAAGAGGTAGAAAGTGCGAGAAGATAACTTGAAGGTCAAGTTCGTATAATAACAAGGATATCACTTTCATAAGGAAGCTATGATCAGCTTGAAGTATGGAAAGGCTCAATGTATTGCCTTCATTGACGATGACAAGATGAAAGTGATGTAAAACCTATCACAAGATTGAAGGATAAATATGGCTCCATGATACAAAGGAAGGAAGCAAGCTCGATACAATGAGATGCAGAGGAAAGAGGGAGCCTTGCAGATATAAATAATTGGTAGTTGATATTCTTACGAAAACTATCTATAAGGCTTGTGATATTGACTTCCCAATTTTAAACGAGTTATGGAATCTCATATGGTTTTGAGAGGGTGTAAAGGACTCTCCTTGAATAGGAGAAAGGATTTGTTCTCTAAGAATAGAGATATCCTCTCTGGATGATAGGGAGTGATGTTGGACAACACATGTTGGAGCGAAGGCCTTGAAGAGAGAATGGTGGAGGATTGGATAATAATTTGTGGTTTCCTTGAGGATAAAGCATCCAGGAAAGGAAAGGGGTTGACATTATTTGAGGATAGGACAGGTGTCCATGATAAGAGTGATCAAACAGGACCGATATTCTTTGAGGATTCATGTTGGAAATCCAAGTTAAAAATAGTCCTAAAAGGACATACCTTCTAAACATTCGGATGGGGTATGTGCCTTGTAGAGGTAGTGTGGTATCACATGTAAAGCCTCCCAGCATAATGATCTTGAATAAAGATAAGATTGACTAGTTAGGACTCAAAATATAGTATTAGTCATAATGATGATGCTTACAATTGGCTTATCAATCCAACTCTTTTTATGATAACTCTTCAGTTTGAGAATGATGTTGTGTTGTACTAGTTGTACAATTATGAATACCTCCCTAGTTAAGAGGGAGTGTTGGAAATGTAACTAGTTTAGTCTTCATAATTGTTTTTGTACTCATTTTAATATGTATCTTATGTAACAAACAAAAGAATAAAAAGAAAAAGTTATTATTTTAAAGCATGGGTTTCATGCTCATTATTGATGGTCTTCTAGGTAAAAGTATGTTCTTTCTGCTTCTATGGTTTGTTAAGTCATAGGATTTATTGTCATCAGTCAATAAAGTCAAAATCATGATTATAAGATGTTAGGTCCCTATATTACTCGTGTAATCCCTTATTGTTGTTAGTGTAGCCCCCTTATTGTTATTGTTGTACCCCTGTAACCCCGATATTTTTATTATTGTGCCCTTACATTATTATTGTTAGGTTGGCTAGGATTATATTGTGACCCCATGGACTCCTATATATAGAAGGAGGTTTTTTCATTTGTATCATCCAAGAATTTTTCATTTATTTAATGTAAAGTAGGTTTCCCCCTTAAAGTGGCTTATTTCTAAGGTGTTGATCTCTCTTTTATTCTATTTTTGGAACTGGTTTCATAACATTTGGTATCAGAGCTTTCGATTCTAGGGTTTCGCTGCTCCAAACAGGTCATTGTGGCATTTTCGCTATAACGTTTTTTCTACGAAGGTTCAGAAGATGGAATTTTTACAACGAGAAGTCGAAAGCCTGAGGAACTTCTTCTGAAATTTCATATCTTGGTTCACAATATTTTTGGAGATATGATCTATGGAAGTTAGGGTTTTTTCAGGCTCCTGAATTTCATCTCAAAGAGGTGACCGTGGGAAAATCATCATAACTCTCTCTCTCTGAGCATCGGATTAGAATTTTGTACAAAGTGGTCGAAAGCACACAAAATTTAGTTTCCTGTGTATCAATTTCAGAGCTGAAGGAGGAAACAGTGACACATGGCACGCCATAAAAGTGTGTTCTACTGAACCAATCCATAATTAGGTCATTGTGGGAGATTGGGCATAACTTTTTCGTGAAGAATCCAAATCAGGTCAGACCTGTGGAATTCGAAAGAAGATTTAGAGGGATACTACAAGACCAAATTTCATATATTTAAGATCTGAAATCATGGATATAATTCAGTTTCAATATCTAGCTCCTCAAAAGAAAGAAAAAGGTGTGTATTTGTTTTTCAAATTGCATAAGTCTTGTTTGAAAAATCAATTTGAAGTGATTCCAAGGGCATATTAAAGAATAGATATCAGTATTGGGTTCTAAAATGTCCCCTAAAAATAATTCAACACCCATTAAGCCCTCAGAATACTCTACTATGACTCATGAAGATGAATAAGTACAACATGATATATCAAAATTACAAGAGCAAGTGCACCAAATTTTGCTCTCGCAAAGAGCAATAAAAAATGAAATGGAAGTTTTGAAGAAAGGCATGGAAGCTAAGATGGATGGTTTGAAGAAGGGAATGGAAGCTAATATGGATGGTTTGAAGAATGGAGTGGAATCTAATATGGTTGGTTTGAATAAAGGTGTGGAAGCTAAGATGGATGTTTTGAAGAATGGCATGGAAGACATGGAAGAAAAAATGGAAGGTTTTAAGGAATATGTGGAAGGTTTGAAGGAAGGTTTGACAAATTTGATACAAGAAATGATTCCTAATGGTGAAAATATAGTAGAGGAAACTCATGATGAGAATAAAATAAATGTTAATTGTGATTTCATAAACTTGAATGTTTGATGGAAGACCCACCATATTCCAAAGATCGATATGAGGAAGTTTTATGGCAAGGATCTCGTAACATGGATACTACAAAGGGAGAAATTGTTTGATCTCAATAATGTGCAAAACACACAAAAGGTATGCATTGAAACTTTATATTTATAACAAAATACATGTGTATGGTATCGATGGCTTTGCTCCCATAAAAAAATTGTCACTTGGTCAATTTTTATGGAGGAAATGATAGCACATTATGAGGATACAAAGAGAAACATCTTCTTTAGCCAATTGATAAATCTGAAACAAAAGGTTTCAGTAGTGGATCACATTAAGGACTTCCAAAAATTGAATATAAGGGTAACTGATATTCCAAAGGAACACAGGATTGATGTCTTCTTAGGGACATTAAATAATAACATACAACATGAGGTTCACCTTTAGGAACTTGATTCATTGGAGAAGGAATTCAGGTTGGCAAGTAAAATTGAATGTAAAATTATGGCGACAAGGAAGCCTACCACTCACATCTATAAATATCGAAGTGTTGCTACTCCTACAATTCCACAACCTACAAGGTTGACACCACAACAATTGGAAGAAAAAAGAGCAAAAGGGATTTGCTACAGTTGTGACAGGAAATACACTAAAGGTCATAAGTGTGCTGAGAATAAATTATTTTACATAGATTGTGAAGAGGAGGAATAAAATGAACAAGAAATTTCAAAAGAAGAGGATATCCACCAGGAACCAACCCTAGAGAAAGAAGAAATGAGTCTGACCATATCGTGTAATGCATTGGCAGGAATTACCACTCCTCAAACTCTAAATATAGAAGGACATATCAAGTAGAAAAATTTAATAGTGTTGATTGATTCGGGTAGTACTCTTACTTTTATTCATTGTAAGGTATCCAAGGAATTGAATTGCTTCCTATACCCAACACCAAAATGTCAAGTGATGGTTGCAAATGGAGGAACTATAAATTGCTCTGGAAAATGCCATAATATCAAGCTAACCATGGGGGAATATGTATTGAATAGTCCAATGCTTTCAATTCCAATGGGAGTTGTTGATGTTGTACTAGGAGTACAATGGTTTCAATCTTTGGGGACGATAGTTTTTAATTTTCAAGAATTTTTCTTGAAATTATTTTCGGAAGGAAAGGAAGTTGAATTAAAGGGTATCGCAGGGAAGTCAGGAAATATAATAAGCTCTAATGCCATGAAAAATCTTTTGAAGAAAGAACAACGAGAGTAATTTCACAATTATGCTCACTAGAAGTTCCAACATCAAAATCATCTATTTCTCCATATCTCCAAAAAGTGTTGGACAATGTTTGAAACTCCCAAAGGACTCCCACCTATTCGTGATCATGATCATGTTATTCATTTGATTCTAAGAAGTGTTCCTCCAAACATCGGGCCTTACAGATATCCTTATGTCCAAAAGAGAGAAATTTAACATATGATTGCAAAAATGCTAGAGGATGTATAATTCAACCTAGTCAAAGTTCTTTCTTTGCTCTAGTAGTATTGGTGCACAAGAAGAATGGATCATGGCACATGTGTCTGAATTATAGGGAGCTCAATAAGCTCACTATTAAAGATAAATTTCCCATTCCTGTGATTGATGAATTATTAGATGAATTACATGGAGCAATTTATTTTACCAAGTTGGATCTTCATTCAAGATACCATCAAATTAGAATGAAGACTAAAGATATTCTGAAAACAACATTTAGAACTCATGAGGGTCATTATGAATTTTTGGTCATGCCTTTTGGCCTTACCAATGCACCTTCTACATTTCAAGGGTTGATGAATTCCATTTTCAAACTCTTCCTTAGAAAAGGTGTGTTAGTATTTTTTGATGATATACTAATCTACAACATGTCTTGGAAGGATCATGTTCAACATGTTGACAGGGTGCTCAAACTATCGAAGGAGAAACAATTATATGCAAAAACCTCCAAATGTTTCTTTGGAGTACAAGAGGTGGAATATCTGGGTCATATTGTATCTCATGAGGGTGTTAAGGTAGACCCTAACAAAATTAAAGACATTAAGGAATTGAAAGTCCCCGCAACCATAAAGAAACTGCGAGGATTTCTTGGGTTAATGGGGTATTATCGCAAGTTTGTTAATAATTATGGGAGAATAGCAGCACCTCTAACAAAATTATTGAAGAAAGATTCATTTTCATGGAATCCTGAAGCAACTAAGCCCTTTGAACATCTTAAAGAGGAAATGTGCCTAGCATCGGTATTATCTATGCCAAACTTCACAAAAACCTTTATTATGGAATAAGATGCCTCAGGAAATGGAATTGGTGTTGTTTTGATGCAAGAAGGAAGACCCATTTCTTTTGAAATTCATCCAATCAAATGAAAGTATTTACATAAAGATATTTATGAGAAGGAAATGTTGGCAATACTACATGCACTAAAGAAATGATGACCTTACCTAATGGGAAGACACTTCAAGGTAAAAAATGATCATGATAGTCTTAAAAACTTTTTGGAAAAAATACTATCTTCAGAAGAGCAGAAAAAATGGGTCACAAAGATGTTGGGTTATGAATTTGAAATCATCTAAAAAAAAAGGAAGATAAATGTTGTTGCATATGCACTCTCAAGAAAGGATGAAAAGGTGGAAGCATTGCTTTATGCCATTTCGATTATCCAACTTGATTAGATAACCAAAGCAAGGGATGAATGGAAGAAGGATGAAGAAGTGTGGACACTCATTCAAAAGTTGCAGCAAGATCCTAGTACATCTGATACATTTAGTTGGAAAAATGGTTCCTTATGGTACAAAGATCGCTTATATATTTGTAAGAATTCCCAACTAAAACAAAATATTCTTTTGGAATTGCACACTTCTCCTTTAGGAGGACACTCAGGATTTTTAAAAACTTACCCTGAGGTGAAGAAAGAATTTTTTGGGATGGCCGCAAATCTGAATATGCGATATTCAAAAAGTTTATGAAGGATTTAGTTTTCCGACAAAATGCCATTGAGACAATTAAGAGCTCGTGACTTCTACAACTTTTATCCATTCCAAGTCAACGTTGGGAGGAGATTTTAATGGATTTTATCATAGGTTTGCCGAAGTCTGAAGGAAAGACTGTCATCATGGTGGTAGTTGATAAAATTACCAATATGTACAATTTTGTGCATTATCTCATCTATTTAAAGCTATTACAATTGCTACTACATTTATGGAAACAATTCAAAAGCTACATGGAAACCCAAATATTATTGTAAGCGACAGAGATCCCATTTTTACTGGAAATTTTTGGATGGAATTATTTTCTTGTTTGGGTACTCAACTAGCTCATAACTCATCTTATCATCCTCAATCCTATGGTCAAATTGAGATAGTGAACAAATATTTGGAAGGATATCTTCATTGTTTTGTATCTGATAAAAAAACACAATGGGTCAAGTGGTTACCTCTGGCTTAATGGTGGTATAACACTTCCTTCCATACTACAACAAAAATGACCCCATTTATGGCACTTTATGGATATCATCCACCGTCCATCACATCATCTTTGAGAGAAAATTATAAGGTTTATGTAGTGGAAGATCACATCGAGCATCAACAACATGTTCTCCAACTCTTAAAGGATAACTTAAATTTGGCACAAAATTGAATGAAACAACAGGTAGATCAACATCACAGTGAGAGAAGTTTTGATGTAGGAGACTAGGTATCTTTACAGCTACAACCATACAAACAAATGTCCCTCAAGCAAGTTAAGAAGGAATTATGGATTCAAATAAATCATGGATTAAAATAAATCATTTATTTATTTGAGTGATTTAGGGGGTGATGTTTTTTTAAATTATTTTATAAATTATGTACATTTTAAATAAATTAAGAGGAAAATCTAAGTGTGAGGTTTATTGTAAATATTCTCTCATAATGGAGAATATGAGTGGAGTTGGGTTGTACAGATATTTTAGGGATTATGAACTCCTTAAATAGAACTTAGTTGAGTCAAAGGAGGGATAAAACTATTTTAATATTTGGTTGCGTTATTTGTGGAGGAAATCATGGATTCAAATTAATCCACAATTATGTATAAATATGAAGCTTTTTGTGAGGATGGAGAATAGGGCATAGAGATGGAATAGGATAGAAAAGAAAAAAAAAGAGACCGTAGAGTAGGAATGGTGTCATGTATAGTTGAATGAACAAGTGTAAATTATAATATTTTGGTTATGTATGAATTAAGTATTTTTTGTTCTCTGAAATTGATTGTGAAAAGGCATTACAATCATGGTGCCAAGTCGAATTCTAACATTGATCGGTGACAGGGAAGTAGCTACGCATGGTGTGTGTGAGTGTGATTCGATGATAAGTGAGCAGGTTTGATATGGGATCTTCGAAAGAGGAATTTAGGTGCATATAGTATTGTTGGAATATACACGTTGTGTGATCCGCAACATATATATATTATGTATTAATCTCAGTGGTTTAATTTGAAAATTGAGGAATTTAGGTGCATATAGTATTGTTGGAATATACATGTTGTGTGATCCGAAACATATATATATTATGTATTAATCTCAGTGGTTTAATTTGAAAATTATGTAAGGTATCATTTAATATCCAAGGAACTGATGGTCTCTATTTTTTCCACACATTTCTCCGATTTGTTATAGATTATCTGCATCATTTGGTATCAAAGCACAAAGATCTAATAAGTAACCCATGAATGGAAGTTGCTTCAATCCTGGATTGTCACGAGAAATGGTAAGAGGAATATTTTGGAAGCGAGTGCTGGGATTGAGACCCCAGTTGGCCCCTGTCCACCAGGATAGCCACCAAACATGGTGCGTGCTTCAAAACCCTCTGGTTCACACTCTCGAATCTCAGGATCACAGATTCTAGGACGCCATCCACACGTTGTTATCTGTGGAAGGGGAGTATGATCATGGAAATCCGCTTTTGATCCACAATGTTGCAGATGTCCTCGTGCATGTCCTGGATCGGAGAGATGCCAACCATGGGCTTCACAGTTACCTTGCTCAATTTCCCATACGCCTTGAATGCAACCACTATCTAATCTTGTTGGTGACGATTATGGTTTCTGAAGGGGACCCCGTTTCTCCTGGCCTTGTGAAATATCATGATTGCAGAAGACCTCTCCAAAAGCTCCACCAGGTGTATGATATAGAGGTGTAGAGCATGATTTAGAATCCCCCTGTACATCTCTATCAATTTTATAATCGCTGGTATGTTCCTCATACCGTGTACACAAGAAGTTGTAAGTCCTCGTGGAAGGCATAGAGGAGACAAATTTTCTTGTGATTGTTGAAAGTGTTGGAGCTCATCACTGGACGCAGAAATGAGGTGTTCAAGTGAACGCAACGGCACATGAGTTGCAATCTTGGCGCAAATGGCGGTTGTTCGATGCAGGAAACGTTGTTTAGGATCTGCGATGATTCGGAGCTTTGTATTAAGGGAGCACTTGATAATCAAAATTAGGTTGTGGAGGATTGGTTTTTATACCATCGAGGAGGTTGGCTTCTCTTATTGAGCCACCTCATGCCAATTCAACCATGTGAAACTATGCAAGGTTTGTGACCGTGACAGGTGAGTGTTGGAAAATTTAATGTGTTTTTGGGAAATATATCGTTCCTTGTTTTTTCTTCCAGCAAGTGGAATTTGAGTAACAAGTTTCTATTTTGGAGATTGGACAAGTTGCGGTCCACTTTGCAGTGGGCATTAAAGACGTTTATGGGAAAAATGTTGCTTGTGCCAATGGAAGGACAAAGTATACTATCCAAGCCTTCACAACCATGTAGCCTTTGAGAAGTGGAGCGTAGAAGCATTTGGAGTCTAAGTTGTTGTGTTGTGGTTGAGATCTGTGAAGAGTAGACGGAGCCCGAGTTTTCAAATCGTGGATTTTACCACTATTTTAATCACGCATAAAGGTTTTATTGCAGACTCCACAGAAAGGTATATATGCATAGTATCGAGATTCTAAAAGGTACACGTACATTTTTTATTAATAAATTGCTGGATATTTAAGTGGATGCAACAAGTGAGGAGATATGTGTTGAAAAGTTTCTGCGAGTCGATAATTTCTGCAAATTGTGAATTGAATACAAATAATGGGGTGTCCTAAATAGGCTAGAGTATAATCTATTTAGTGTCTTCAACAATTCAACAATGACTGAAAGGTATTTCCTTTGATCGATTGAGAGTGCGGATTATGCCTAAAGGCCTTCGGCGGGACCTAAGTGTGTGCTTGTGAGAATTGGTTGCTGTGAAAATTGCGTGCTGTGAGAATTGGTTGCTGTGAGGTTAACACGATGGACAGTTTCTACCTGATTATCAAGGGATTCAAAACTCATCCAGATGCACGTTTCTTTGCCATTTTGATTGAGTTTCTAGAGTGTAACAACAAGGATAAGGCACTCGTTCATCAATTTTCAGTCAAGCATGAGAAAAAACTTGATGGTGGAGGTGGACGCTGTGAACAGTCCATACAAAAAGATAAAGTCCATTAAAAAGTGAATGAGCAGGTTGAAAAGGTAAATGGGTGATTATTTTATGTGGAAAAGGTGCTTTGTTTTGAAGTGACTTATAATTATTTTTGCACAACCTATATTTAAGATCCTACTGTTATATGGGATGTATATCATAAAGTAGAATTTTTGGAGGAGAGAGATAAAGTGCTCATTAAATTATTTAAGATGGATTTTTATGGTATAAGAGGTGGGATAATTAATGTACTAGTGTTAAAGTTGAATTAATGATTTGTATATCATGAAGTAAAAGGAATCTAGTACATTATGTCAAGGTCAAATGAAGAAATTTGTATAGCTTGAGTCAAGTTAAAGTCTACCATTGAGTTATTGTACAAAATGGTGCATTTTTCATCCAAGATGAAGAGTTTATGTCAAGTATAGAGTCAAAAGAGACTTATATCAAGTCAAAGGTTTGAATGTAATTGGGTACATGATCGACGGAGCCCGACACCCAAAGAACTTGGTCATTGTAACACAAAAATTACTGCAGTTGTTGTTTGCAGCAAAGAGAAGCGAGAGAGTTTCCTAGAAGATGATTCCAAGATAGAGAACCAAAAGATACCAAGCGCAGGAAGAGATCTTGCGTTGTTGGATGAAAAGTATGAAGGCTTGCTGAAAAGGGGATTGAATGCAATCCATAAGTGAACAGATGAAGTTCGCAAAAGAGGAGAAGATGAATGTTGACAGTCATTTCAGAGGTTCTAAGAAAGATCACAACAGAAGAAAGAATAAGGAATATGCCAAGGCAAATGGCATATGGAAGCAGTTGACTGATGAAGAATATGAGAGGGAGAAGGTTGAGATAGAAGTTCACCTTGAGTTATTGATGGAATTTTTGCAGAGAAATAAGAAAGACCAGGGACATGGTTGGACCATGAGGAAGAAAGTGAAATGGAAAAGACTACAAGAAAAGAGGAATCAACAGGTAAATATGCAGTTAACAAAAGAGTTGAGGAAGCTCGAGCACATGATGAGTGTGCAATTGAGACGTGAAGAACTCAGAGAAGCTGCGTTGGAAATGGAAGTTTCCATTTGTGGACCAGAACAGGGTGAAATTCTGGGTGAAGAGGTTAATGAGAAAGATCTCATGGAATATTGGAATAGTTCAGAACAATTTGAAGATATGTTGACAATGGAAGAAGATGAGGCTATGAAGCCTTGTATTTTTAAATCTCATATTTTGTGTGTGTTTGCAGGATGTGCAGAAGATGATGGAAAGTCTGGTGAAACTGTCACAAATATGAATAAAGCTCTTGAGGTGAAGTATGATGGAGAATGCCTTTTAGAGGAGAAAGGTACTGATTTATTACAATCGAAAGAATTCATAGATGAATTCCTGTTTGGTGTAAGATAGCTAGTTGAAGTTGTTATGGAGCAGAAGCATAAGGAAAATGTCGTAGTGATATTCCAAGGAGGTAAACAAATGAATTTGTTTAATGAAATTGATGAAATAATTTTGCAATGTGATGATACAGAAAACAAGATAACTCAAGAGTATTTCCAGAAGAAGAATGAAACTGGGAATGAAGGTTGTAATGAAATGCTGGAAATATTTCACATGGAAATAGAGTTCTTGGAACGATGGCTCAAGGAACCTGAAGGAGAAATGAAGCTTGCAGAACCTGATAAAGAAGAGGTTGCAGTTACCATGCATGATAAGGATGAAATGTCTCTAAATTTCATAGAGTTAAGTGAATGTTTTAACTCTTCAAATAATCCTGTGGTTGTAGATACAGAAGGCAACATTAATAAATATGATGTTGAAATCAGAGGAATTGAGTAGAAATTATTTGAAGACGAGATGAAATATCAGGAGCAGCAATTCAAAAGAGGATTTACTAAAATCCAGAAGGTCTATGATGGAATATTAGTTCTTGCAGCATCAAAAGAGGCCGAAAGGTCTTGTATTTTTAAAACTAATAAATTGTTGATGAATGCAGGTATAACACCAGATGAGAAATTTGTTACTATAAGGACAATCAATGACTATAGTTGTGATCAAGGAGAAGTTCTTGATTATTCTTCATTTCATAAAGTCGAGTGTTTAGCGAAATTGGAGACATAAGCATTAGACAAAGAGGAATTACTCCGAGAAATTGACAAAAGTAAGGTTGACAGAATGAATGATGTTGGTGATGCCGATGTAAAACCAGTTCGAGATTCTTTCAAGGCCTGGAGACTAGAAGAATGGGTATCAGTCTGCACAAGTCTATAATTCTCGAAATAAAGATGATGTGGTATGGAAAAGCGAGAGTTACATTCAATAGTGTTTTGAAAATACTATTCTAGGAATTCTGTGCAAAATTAGAAAATGGAGTTTATCCTTTAAAAGACCGGCGGAAAAACAGAGTTTGGAATCCTGGAGGTAGCAATTCATTGAGACTTGTGGCTATTATTATAGAAAAGTGATAGAGCTCATAGACAGAAGTCTATGGAAATTTTTCTACATGGGGAGTCTGATGCAAGAGCATCCTGCTCAATTTTCATTATTTAATTGGGTGATTTAGGGGGTGATGTTTTTTTTAATTATTTTATAAATTATGTACATTTTAAATAAATTAAAAGGAAAATATGAGTGTGAGGTTTATTATAAATATTCTCTCATAATGGAGAATATGAATTGATTTGGGTTGTGTAGATATTTTAGGGATTATGAGCTCCTTAAATAGAACTTAGTTGATTCAAAGGAGGGATAAAGCTATTTTAAGATTTGGTTGAGTTATTTGTGGAGGAAATCATGGATTCAAATTAATCCACAATTATGTATAAATATGAAGCTTTGTGTGAGGATGGAGAATAGGGCATAGAGATGGAATAGGACAAAAAAGAAAAAAAAGAGATCGTAGAGTAGGAATGGTGTGTATAGTTGAATGAACAAGTGTAAATTATAATATTTTGGTTGTGTATGAATTAAGTATTTTTGTTCTCTTAAATTGATTGTGACAAGGCATTACAATCATGGTGCCAAGTAGAATTCTAGTATTGATCGGTGACAGGGAAGTAGCTACGCATGGTGTGTGTGAGTGTGGTTCGACGATAAGTGAGCAGGTTTGATATCGGATCCTCGAAAGAGTAATTTCGGTGCATATAGTATTGTTGGAATATACGTGTTGTGTGATCCACAACATATATATATTATGTATTGAAACTCAGTGGTTTAATTTGAAAATTATGTAAGGTATCATTTAATATCCAAGAAGCTGGTGGTCTCTATTTTGTTCCCACATTTCTCTTATTTGTTGCAGATTATCTACATCACTATGGTCCTTACAAGGTGTTGTAAAATATTGGTACTATGGCATACAAATTGGAGCTTCTTGCTTCTTTGCGAGTGCATCCAGTTTTCCATGTTTCATCCTTAAAGAAGGTTATAGGTGACAAACTTCCAGTTCAAACAATATTTCCAAACTTGATGAGGAAGGAAAAAACATATTGGAACCTGGATCAGTCAAGGAAACAAGAACTTGATTGCTACGAAATCGATCAATTTCAGAGTATCTCATCAAGTGGAAGAACTTACCCACTGAAGATTCTATATGGGAGGATTAGAATTTTATACAGAAGCATCCATAGCTACTCAAGCATTGAGGACAACACTTTTTTGAAGGAGAGGGGCATGTTAGGTCTCTATATTACTAGTGTAGTCCCTTATTGTTGTTAGTATAGCCCCATTACTGTTATTGTTGTACCCTTGTAACCCCCATATTGTTAATATTGTGTCCTTACATTATTATTGTTAGGTCGGCTAGGATTATATTGTGACCCCATGGACTCCTATATATAGAAGGAGGTTTTTTAATTTATATCATCCAAGAATTGTTCATTTATGTAATGTAAAGGAGGTTTCCCCCTCGAAGTGGCTTATTTCGAACGCGTTGATCTCTCTTTTATTCTATTTTTGGAACTGGTTTCACAACATAAGACCCTTCTAGGAAAAATGCATCTTTGAAAAATAATTTATTGTGTGTTTAGAAGGTCGTGGAAACCTCAAAAGCACAAGTCGGCCCTCGTAGAGACAAGTCAACCTAGAGAGGGGCTATTTGACCTGTTGGTAAGGCTATATAGAGGGAAAATTTTGACCTCATTTGGAACTTCACCATATCAAGTTTTATCTACAATAAGAAGGACGAAAAAGAAGATCAAAGTCCAAGAAATCAAGGAGTAAGCACTAGCGAAGAGACGCAGTCAATTTTTTGGGCATTTTCTCTCACACATGTGAGCTTCTAAAGTAGCTACAGGGGCTTAAATTTTTGAAGCAACTATAGGTCCAAAATTTTGTTGTAGGAGGGGCTGAAATTATGTTTTTTGTTGTAGGAGGGGCTGAGTTGTAGATGCAATTCTAGAAGGTTTTTTCTCTGGTTGACTTGGTTTGACTTTTACCTAATTGGAAGGTCTCTTTGGAGGGCTAACTAGGTGCTCGAGAAGGACCTGGTCTAGGGCTTCAGGGTCTTAATTGTCTCATTTGAAGTATATTATATAAGAAGAGAAGATATTTTTTAGGTTTTCCCCTCGGGGGGTTGTTTCCCTAGATTGGAGCCTAATTTATGATCTTTATTATTTTGTTCTTGATATTTGTTTGATGAAAAATATCTAATAAAGAAACACAAGAAGAATAATAAATTTCACAAGCAAGTATTAAGGTTAAGGAAAATTGGAATTAATAGATGCCACATTGCATTTTCTAACAACAGGAAGCATGAAGCAATTCATGCATTACTATAGAGCAAGAAAGAAGGCAAACTTCAGTTGAGCGCGAGGAGAACGACAATAATTTATCTCAGGTGAGGGATAGTGGTATTTTTATTTCCCATTTTCCTAGAGGGTGGAGATGGTTTTTTCTATATTCAATTGAAAAGTAGGTGAAGGCCATTTCCTTGGATTTTTTCTAAGAAGAATTCAGAAGTATCCTCTATTTATTTATTAGTTTTTACAGTGAGTTATGGATGCCCATTACTGGGTGGAATCGTTATTCTTTTATCACTGAGGGTGGAGGTATTGGAGCCTCTAGATTCCTTTGCAGAATTTAAGGGTGGAGGTAGGCATATGGATTATGTTCCATATTTGAGGGTGGAGAAATAAGTCTCTATATTCCCTTGCATATTTAAGGGTGGAGGTGGAGCCTCAGGATTCCCTTGTAGAATTGAAGGGTGGAGGCGGGACTCTAAATTCACTTCCAGATTTGAGGGTGGAGACATAAGTCTCTAGATTCCATTGTACAATTGAGGTTGGAGACATAAGTCTTTGGATTCCCTTGTAGCATTGAGGGTGGAGGTGGACGACCTTTAGATTCCCTTATTTGGTTTCTGGGTGGAGGTTGGAGGTCCTTGGATTCCCTGTTTCATCCTATGTTTTGGAGAGCTACTAGCTTCATGGAGCGATAGAAGGGTGGAGGTAGAAAACCTATAGGTTCCCTCTGAAATGTTGATTGCACTAATTTACTTGGTGAGTGTAGGTGGTTAGTCCTATGGTGTCCCTTTTTCAACTAGTAGCATTGGTTTTATCCCTTGAGAAAACCTCCTCAAGCTCTAGAATTTTTATTAGGGGTGATTAGCTACAAGAAAGGCCACAGTCCAATCCAATATAAGGTTGGTTGGAGATTTTGTGTCCCAGACTCAGTCTCCCAGCTTACAATATAACATATGTATTTAATAAATCTCTTTCACTTTGAATGCTATGTGTGTTTAATGTGTGGGTTTAATGCATATGATGATAATGGTTCAATGTGTTGATTTAATGCTTATGATATGATGAGGATTGTGAATTCATGTACTATGCTAAATTTATGTGTTATGGATGAGGGATGGTTCATTTCTAGAGGGTTGATGTATCCATGTTTACTTATTTTTTTGTGTTATTATTATAATTCAACACGGGAATGTTAATTGACTAGATTAATGAGCAAGGATATGAATTTGGCATGAAAAATGTATTACATATGTTTTGAATACCTTTACAAGAATAAGCTTATTCTTGTGTTCATTTTAGCTCAAAATTTGGCTTGAAAGTCTATGTGTGGAGAGATGGGAAATCTCTCTATTAATTATAAGAAGGTTTGGACTATAAATGATCTAGATATTTGTACTTGGTTTAGAACCTATAAGCTCAAAAGAGATAGATCATCTATAAGTATATGAATATGAATACAGACAAGTTAGGATTGTTTTTAATATGAACATATGTATATGTATATATATGAATTTCACTGGGCCGAGTTAATCAATTGATTTTATCCAGTTGAGTAAAGTCGACTAGGTCAAGTTGTTTCGACTGATCTTGTCTGGTTGAGGTAGGTCGATTGGGTCGAGTTGTTCCAACTGATATTTTCTACTCAAGGTAAGTCAATTGGGTCAAGCCGTTTATACTAATATTATCTAGTCGAGGTAAGTTGATTTGGTCAAGTTATTTAAAATGATATTACCCAATCGAGTAATTCAACTAGTTCGAATTGTTTCTAACTATTCTTGTCGAGTCGAAGTAAGTCAACTGGTTTGAGTCATTCAACTAATCTTATCTAGTCAAGTAAGTGGACTAGTGGGGTCATCTTCAATTAACCTTGCCTAGTCATGTCATGTCTAGAGATAAGTATATGTCCTGAGTATAAAATATAGGTGAATATATGTGCTTATTTCATTAATTTGATGCATATAATTTACTGGCATGAATTGTTGTTAATTCCATTATATGCTTTGTGTATGTGAGTTGTGGTGATTTTGAAAGGAATGCATATTTATGTTGTTATTGGGAGATGGTTAATTTCCATGTGTGTTGGTGAATTACACTTATATACATGTCTCTATATATTATATTGAACAAGATAACAATCTGAGTCTTTATTATTATTCCAACGAATTTTTGGAATAAGTTTATTTGCGCTTTAGCATCGTGTAGCTGGTAGCGTGAGCATAATGAGAAACAACTTTCATGGGCAAGGTGTGCTAGAAAAATATGCAAGATATTGGAGGCTAATCCTTGATCTCATTGAAAGCATGTAAAATTATCTATTAGGAAATTAGAACATGAAAGGCTCATATATTGAGTTCATCGATGGGATTCGCCAAGTCAGGGGTCAGGAAATTCATTCAAGAGGCGGCTTTCGGGCAATTTGTCCTCGGCCAAAGGAAATAAATCAAGCTTATTTGGGCTCGATGATGAGTAGGGATTAGTATTTCAATCATTGGGTCCCGTTAGGCGAGGGTTGGGTTGGTCGAGGCCCGATGAGCAAGTCAAGCAAGTAATGTAGTTGATTTGGGCTAGCCAAGCCAGTGTTGGGGCTTTGGTTGAGTTCGTGTTTTTTGTTTTTGCCAAAACAAGCGAAATTCCAACTATGTTGAGTATGTGCATATTCTACATGGATTCTTCCACCGTTGCAAAGAAGCCATTTAGGCGCAACATGGAACATCATATGGGTGCCACATGGGATCCATTGGTGGTGTGGTAGGATTAAATGGGTCTAATTTAAAATGGTTATAACTCATGATACGTAGTAAGATTAAGGAAAATTTTACATTGTTGGAAAGGTCTCAATGAGATGAACCCAATGGCATTGTTTATTTTTGGATTTTAGAAATTTTGAAAAGGATCAAAAAATTTAGACCCCATTTCCATGACAGGACTTTGGAGGTTGGTTCAATCATAGTAATTTCCTCCTTCTACCTTTAGTATGGGCTATGGATGGTAAGGGTGTATCTTATAGGTGGATCCCTTGTCCCAAAATAAAGGGGTCTCATATGAAAATTTGATGTCTAGCTTGGCCTTGACCTTTTGTGTGTGTGTATGTGTGTGTGTGTTTCCCTCTCTTGATTTCCTTATGTTTTCATTTTCCCCACTTTTTATAGTATATCTTCTCTCATCACCTTTCTTATGTTAATTTTGTGTGTGTCTATGTGTCCCTCTCTTGAATTCCTTATGTGTTCCTTTCCCCACTTTTGATGGTATCTCATTTCTCATCACCTTTCTTATGTTAATCCAAATATTAATATACCTATTCCTTCTTTTATTAGGTTGTTTAAGTTTTTGTTTATATTATTGTTGTGTTTTATTAATATTATTATATTTTTAGAAAGTAATATAAATTTATTTTATTTTAATATTCTTTTAATATTAACAAATAAACTATTTTCTTCACTAACCAAATCTAATACTCACATTTCCTTATGAGAAGATTTATGAAGTTAGTGATATAGAAAAAAAACCATAAAAGCCATTTAAAGCAAATTATGTATATTAAAATTCACTATTATTAATGATACGGTTTTCACATTGAATAATTTAAATTAATTAATAATATTTTAAATACTAATTATTATTAAATATAATTATTATAAATTAAGTTAAAAATTAGGGGTGGCGGAAGGGGGAGGGGTGCTCTATGGCTCTAAAGAATTTAAAGTTGTAGAGTACTTAGGATGCATGAAAAATAACCATGTTGAAGCTTATGCCCTCTACCAAGGGATTCAGTTATCCAAAGAGAAATAGGTAAGTTCTCTCATTGTTTAGGGAGACTCCCTCCTTATTCAACATTTGGGAAAGGGCTCCTCTCTGAGGGACAAAATACTAGAAATAGTATGAGAAGAATTAGGAAAGCAACGAAAGGGTTCTCTTCAATTACATATTTCCATGTTCTTCGTGATCTCAATAAAGATGTAGACTTATGTGCTAATTAAAAGTGTAAATTAAGATTGGGAGATTTAAAAATCAACGGTCAAATCAAGAATTCTCCTATTCCTTAGAGTTAAATGGACTGGAATTACACAGTTATGAAGGAAAGCATTATCAATCAGTTATAGTATGACATGTAATTTTTTATTTATTTTTTGGGTCATTTTTGTAAGTTATATAACTACAAAACCTTGTTTTTTGTTGCCTAGTGTGGAGTCCCTCAGGAAAAACTTGTAGTTTTGCTAGATAAGAGGGCTCAAGAAAAATTTCCGAAGATATAGCTATGCATTACCTAATGTATTTGTTGTGATTCAGGCGCAAACTTGCATATAAATACAAAATTCCCATTTTGGTTTAAATAAAATCAATAAATAAATAAAACTATAATTTTATCAATAAAATAAATGAAAAAGTAGCATTTTTTATTTTAGAAGGAAAAATTCATTACAATATAAAATTTGTGATTGAAGTCAACAAGGATAATTATAGTGAAAGAGACAACTAATGTCCTACCCTTAAGGCAAGATTAAACAAAATAGTATTCTTCTTACACTAGTACAAAATGGCTAATTATTTACTAAATAAATGACTAAATTTTGCATATAGACGACTATTTTTCGATCAGTGACCAATAGTAGCTAATTTAAAATATCTTATAATGCGACCAACTTTTAGTCATTTTTAGCTTAGTCATTAATTAGTTGTCTCAAATTTATTATCTAGTAGTATATTTAGTCATAAATTTTGTCATTAATTTAGTCATTGACTTAGTCATTAATTGTCGCAGTTAATGACCAAATATACAACAAAATATATTATTAAATTATCACTCGAGAAAACCAAATAATGACCAAAGGAATATGACCAAAATGTGTTATAAGATACTATAAATTAGCTACTAATACTCATATATACGCAAATTTTAGCCGTCGTTTGAAACCAATTAATGACCATATAAATATGACTAAATTTTGGTCGTGTTATAAGATAATGGAAATTAGCTACTAATAGTCATATATATGCAAATTTTAGTCATCGTTTGAAATCAATTAATGACCAAATAAATATGACAAAATTTTGGCCATGTTATAAGATAATGCAAATTAGCTACTAATAGTCGTATATATGCAAAATTTTGTCGTCATTTGTAATAAAAAATTTATCATGCGTAGTAGTCATTTATCTTTTTTGGTAGTTTCATATTCATTATATAAATGGCTACTTTAGTAGTTTATATTCATTTCATTTACTTTCATTAACAATAATTATAAGCAACCAATTTAGTCGTATATTCATTTTATTTGTGTTCATAATTAATAAACATAAATTAATAATTTAGTAGTTTTAGATTGATTTTATGTGTTCATTATTAATCAACATAAATTAATTAGTATGATTTTGCAAAAAAAAAAAAAAATCATAAAATGTACATGTTCATATAATATGAAAACACAAAGTTACATATGTTAATTACAATACTAAATAATATCAAGTGCAACTATAAATAATTTCAACCACATAAATTATATTATATAAAATATCAAGTATTACAATATGAGTTTCCAACTTAATATTGTTTGGAGTACAATTTACACATGCAATATTGTTTCATCACTTCAAAACATTATCATTGGGTTCCAAAGCATTGCAGGTGAATTCACCAACTCTGAAGACTTGACCATCATGTGTGTCTTATGCAGGATATTGGCTCTATAGGTACCACTAGACCAACTCTCTTCTCTTTCTCTCTTTAATTTTCATGTTTTCGCTCCAATGTTATTGTTCTCCTTTTTCTTCAATTCATGCTTCTTCTTCTTTTCTTTTTTGTAAGTTTAAGAGTACCTTTCCATTTTTCTATTTATCAAAAAATAAGCAGGTTTACATATCAAAACACGATTTCCGCAACTTGCCCAAAGGAAACTGGGTCTGTTGGCCATCTTAGCGAGTTAAAATCCATCTAGTATTGAATTTTTTTTTTCATCCTATAGACTATCGACTGCATACTATTATATCTACCAAAGTCTGACAACAAACTGTAAATATAAATGCTATCCGCTAAAAACATGAAACATCAAAAGAGAGAACCAGTGAATTAGTCATCCAAGGACTCTACCAGTGCAGGGTATTTGACAGTGGACCCCAAAATGTCCACTTGGTGAAGCGTTTGAAGTTGCCTCTATATTCTTTCAAGTCACGTTGTTGCATGATTCTGAGATACCCGAATGTCTTACAGTTCCTTTTTAATATCCTGCAGGACTGAAATCACCTAAGAAAGAACATGTGGGTCTCCTCCCACTTCTTGAAGGCTCGTGACAGCCTTTTCCAGAACACATTTAAAAGTCCAGTAAGTCTGAATAGACTGGTGGAAAAGGGATAATTGTCCTCTAGTTCCCTGGATCAATTATGTAGTCCATTTATTCATCCTGCATTTCTATGTCTTCTTCTTTATGCCCACTTTCTCTCTCCCATCCTTGAATGAGATTTCGGACTTGAGGAGGATTTCCTGTGGTGTAGGCTTCAAAAAGGTTCTCTATAACCTCTTTCTTGGATTTCCTGCCTCACTTGCTGGAGCTTGCAGTGGTTTTGACCTAATTTTTCTTTCCTTTTTCCCTACCCTGCTTCTTTGTAGTCTGTCCTTTTGCCATTGTTGTATGTCCTCATACAATCAGGATTCAGTTTTTCCCCAGATTATCAGACAGAGAGCTGGGGAAACCTGTTTTTACTTTTGCAAAGCCTGTGTAAGGAAAAATAAAGTCAATAACAATATTTATTTTACTGCAGGTAGGGCCCACAACCTCGTTATTCCTTTCGAATATGGCAGAGAAGGTATTCCCAGTACGATGTAAGTCTATGAACAAAGGCAGACTCAATTGCAGCATATTCCGACTCAATCGCAGCAAAAACCTACTAAAATGTAGAGTAAAATGCATGAATAAGAACCCCAGATGGATGGTTGTGCTACCCGCCCAAAAAAACCAACAACTAGACTTTTCCTTACAAACCCTACAACGCTGCATGCAATGTAATTAGGAAATAGTAAAATGAACCTGAGAGCAGGACCTATTGCCACCTCCCACATTGTTGCCGGGACAGTCGTGCTATCTCATACAATTGCGAGACTGAAACATTTTGGACGACATACCAACCCAATTCCCTTCCCGGTGTTGCAAGATGAGAGCCCTTCCCCAACACTAACACAAAACCAGAAAGAGGAGAGACATCACAGGGGGTTCAAAAGCAAGGTCTAACCACAGGGCCCAGGAAAATCAGAATGACCATGGAATTCTTCGACCAAAAGCAAAATATTGCATGTTGTAAAATCACAGAACTCTTAACCTTGCAATTGAAAAAAACCGATCGAAAACTATCCGCAAAATCAAAATTAGCCGCATAACTATGGAGAAGGGCTGCATGCACACAATGAAGCATTCTACATCCAACTTCCATGTTTGGACAGGGGCTTAGAATGGAAAAAAAACCTCTATCGGAGGTATTTATTAAGAGAGACATCGAATTTACATTTACATTCATGGTTACTATCAAGATTAGGAGACACAACACATACCAGATGACCAGCTGCCGACACCAACCTTCTGCCTTCCCTGCTACTGTTTCTTCCAGTTGCCTTCTGGGATTAGTGCTACCTCTCCGGCATGCCTCCTGCCTTAACGTTCGATCTCGGCACTGTTTCCAAGAATTTTTTAACATTCCCCTGTGGTTGCCAACTACTCCTACAATTGGCATTATTATCTGGCGTGTGGTCATGTCCAAACCGATCATGCGATGTATTGAGTCATATATGCGGTCTATGCACGACATCGCGTGCCACCGCCAAACCTTGCCTCTCGACCTCCTCATGGCACCCCAATCGGGAGTTTCTTCAATTCATGCTTCTTACCATCAAAACTGAGTTCATTTTCTTCAGTTGGGCAATAATGGCTTCTATGTGGCCAGATGACCTATTTAAACAAAGCAAATAAAATGTCACCATAAAAAATAACAACTTAGTAAAATTAGTATTCAAACTTCAAGGAAAGATCAGGCACAATCATGCCAACTAATTTACATGCTAAAAATATCAAGTTGTATATTACCTATACAATGCGGGAGTGCAAACAAAACTCCTAGAAAATGTCAAAGTTAAGTCTAATATAAAATGAAATGAAGTAAAAAAGATACAATAATAGGGTAGCCTCGTATACATGTATATAACCGGATAATGTAGAAGGCTAAGTGAATAAGTCCAGGGCTAAAGGTTGATGATGTCAAGAATGCCCAAGTATGATGAGCATATTTTCAGATAAGAACTACTGTTTGGGTCCATTATCACATATGAGTAAGCCAACTAGTCTATATCAAATTATTAATTTTTTTCTTATATTTATGGATCACTACAATACAAGTGGATAAATTTCAAAGGAAAATCCTTTCCCATTGTGTTCCTCACCTATGGTACAATATATTAGGTGTGATTTGGAGAAAATTTCCAACATCGAAAATTTGTAGCAATCACCACTAGTAATCCCCAAAAAATGATTATTTTGGAATTTAACTTTCATATTCCAGTTGCTATATGATTCTTGAATGGAAAATCCACACTTAATTCCATACCAAGCTTCCAATTTCAGGGAACACCTATGGCCATCTTCAATCACTCAAAATCAAATCATCAATGATAATTATAATGAAAAGATAAAATAAGAGTAGCTTTGATATATTTTGCAGATTTACATGAAAAGCGCCAATAGTTTTCCCATATTTACCATACTTGTAATTTCCAAGATATAAAACATTGATTGATCTTTTACAGCAAATCCTTGATTCAATACAAACAAGAATTTAACATATTAAAACAATACCACTAATGTTTGATCCTCAATTAGTTTAAAATAGTTAGCACAAAAACTTCAAGAAAGAGCAACAAGTATAATAGTAAATCCACCAAGTAATAATCGATCAAAAAAGATTAATATTTTTGTTGAAGCTTGATAAACAACTAATAATATTGACAATCCATTGCAACTAGTGGTGTTGTTCTAAGAGAAATACTACCTGAAGAACTTAGTTCCAAATTCTTTTCTTTATCCATGAAGCTTTTTTATATCCTCAAAATAGAGTTCACATTCAATATTTTAGGTTTCTGAAGTTTCCCAAAGGCCTTGCCAAATGAAGCAGTGATTTTCATTGATTTTCATAAAATTCTTCTGATACTAAAAAAATATAGTTTAACCATGTGGCAATTCAAGCAAGTAAAAAAGTGTGTACAATATTTCTTAGAAGACTTCATGCTAAAAGGAAAACTTGCATATCTCGAATAGAAACAATAGCTTAATAGAGATGGACATTATTAAAAAACAATAGAGTGGATATAAAAATACAAGTAGAACTAACAAGATCCTAATTGTAATACAGTTGATTGATTATTCTAAGTGAAGCCAACTAGATACATACAAGTTTTCATTCTCAACTTTCTTTCCCGTATCTTTATTGGAAGTGGAAGCTAACTTGCATGCATCTCACAACATTGTTTTAGAAATAGTATATGTTGCATTTTCATATTCCACACTTTCTTTTCCATGAACAATCGCAGTAGGTATTGGAGGAATTAGTTGCTACATCAGCTGAGTTGCCAACTTTAACCTTCTCTTTACTCGAGGTATTGATCCTTCCCTCTCTTCTTGGTTATCAATCTTATATTTCTCCTGTAGCCAACATAGGAATAATTTGTGTTCAGGAAGAATAATGATATTCATATGATGTCTTCAAATTTGAAAGTATGCATTTTTATTATTTAACTACTAGTAAAATAGTGATAGGAAGACCTTAAATATACCCATACATTTTCTGTGAAGCGGTTTGTTGTAGATGCCCATGCTAGCACAACATCATTGAAACTAAATGTTCAACAATAATTAAAAAAAATTCCCCTAGCATGAACATTGACTTACTCTTCATAAAGAAACATAAACCATTTCAAACTATAAGGAATAAACAAAAATAACACCATTGATATAACTTCAATGTATACTGACAATAAAAAAAGAAGTGAATTTTCTAGGTAGTAGCTCAAAACCTTGTAGTGGGAAGATTCCCTCAATCTTTAGTAATATCTAGATGCTAGGGAATGAGTTGTGACACTTGTTTCTTAAGTTTACTAGGAATAATTGCAACTGGAGCTCCAATGTTTACTTTAGATAAATAGTATTGGTGTTGATATGCAACATGGCCCTCCATTATTAGCAATGACACAGTTGTTGGGGTTCGAATAATTACTACAGATTCAACATCTTTCATGTCTGACTGACTAGTGTGGCTAGTAATTATAGTTGTTAATCCTGAGCCAGTGAAAAAATTCTCAAGGTTTATCCCCAGAGGAATCTGTTGAGAGTTTAAAGTTCCATATATTCCATATTCACCCAAACTCTTATACATGGTAGAAAATTGCAAGGCTAAGAGTCTTTCACTAGTATGAGGTCAAAACTACATTAATCTGGAATTCAAAATTTGTTGATTGGAATTATTTCTATCACCCACTACTGAAGACAACTAAAGCATTTTGATAATTGATTCAACTAAAATTTCAAGTTGAGTGAGTGAGAGAGCCCTGCATCTTAGTTTCCTTTTTATAGTAGAATTTTTATCATGTATCATAGCTCTTACAATTTCTTCAATGCACTGATTCTTTAGTTCTGCAACTCCATTTTGTTCAGGATTATATGGGACTATCAGCTCCCTCTTAATCCCAGATTCCTTACAGAAGGCAATAATTTCCTTGGAAGAGTATTCTCCTCCATTATCATACCTAATTAGTATCTTAATTCTCCATTCTATAAGGTTCTCTACTTTAGCTTTGAATTCTTGAAATTTGGTAAATACTTCTTCCTTGGATTTCATTAAGTAAAACCAAGTAATTGAAGGCAGGCCCAATTCAAACGTTCTGTTGAAGAGGAAATGGATATGGATAACTAGTTTAATAAGCGGGGTATATATATGTTTGGTTGGATTAAGCATGGTAGAAATAATGATAGTGATGGACTCTCTAGAACTTCTAGAGGTAACGACGTCTCTGTAAGAGGCAGCCAAGGAGAAGGTAACTTGTTGAAAAAAGAGGATCTAAATCCTCTGGGATCCAAGCACTAAAGATCAGTGATGACGAAGATGAGTCCAAATATGAAGATGAAGATGATGAATATTATTCAATGAAGCTTGTGTGGCACAAGAAACCAATGTTGAGTATTTTTTAGAAATAAGATCCAAAAACAAGTAGTGTGAAGGATATTGTGGATGATAATTATTTGAGCCAATCAAGACTTGACCAGAACAATATCTCACCATTGACACTTAGAGCAACCAAAACATTGGGATATGAGTGTATGACAATTGTGCAAGAAGAAACTCTTCCATATATTCTCAAAGGCAAGGATGTGTTGGCCAAGGCTAAAATTTGCACCATCAAGACAGTGGTGTTTATGTTTCCTACTATTGAGGTGATAATGAAGTCACCATTCCTCCAAGATCATGAAAGTTTTCCTATTCTTGTTCTTGTCATTTGTCCCACTAGGGAACTTGCAATTCAAGTTGTTGTCGAGGCCAATGTTTTTTTTAAACTCCATGCAAATATCAGTGTACAAGTAGTTAATGGGGGAACTAAATTACCAAGAAAACATGAATGGATACAAACAAATCCTTTCCAATTATTAGTGGCCACTCTTTGAAGGCTTTGAGACCATATAGAGAATACCCCAGTTTTCTCAAGTCATTTAATGGGTGTGAAAGTGCTCATACTTTGATGAATTCAACCATTTGCTAGATATGGGGTTCCATAGGGATATTGATAAGTTAATTTTTGGTGTGCCTAAAGAGAGGCGAACACCTATTTCAAGCTACATATTTAGAAGAGGTTCACAAATTTTCCCAGATTGCTTTAAAACAAGATGACGAGTTTATTAATATAGTTGGAGAGGGAAGTGAGGAAACTCACGCAAAGGTTTTTCAGTCATCAATTATTGCTTCACATGAGAAGCATTTTGACATTGTTTTTGTTGTTCTTAAAAATCAACATCTTTAGGGCTTGAAATTTCAAAGGCTAGGCATGGATCATTGGATGCATATGCAGGATAGGTTTTCTTCTAATGTGTTGGGAATCCAACCAAATATGTACAAGGAAATGGTTGCAGCAGCACTGCAAGAAATAAAGAGTATCACTTGTTCAAAGCATCTTCTTCAATGTTAACCACAATAGCTTGTTCAGTCACAACAACTTCATTGTGTACTGCAACACATTTTTCAACAATCCAAGAGGTTTTCAATTCGAGGAAAGTATGGAATAAAAATATAGTCCAATTTATTGGTGATTGCACAAGGCCACCATATTTGTGCATAGTAACAAAGTTTATGTCTAGTGGTGATTTAGTTGCATATATTCAACACTATGTAAGGTTTTCAAAATATATTGCGAGAAAAATAATGATCCAACTTGTTGTTGGACTAAAATTTCTATGTTAAAAAAATATTATACATAGGGACTGAAAACCACATAATTCTCCTTTCAAAAAATGACAATAATGTGGTATTGAAAATTGCAAAATCCAGGACCCTGCAACCCCAAATGATAGTAGAAACATTGTGTGGTTCAAATATTTACATAGCACTTGAGATTATGCAATCTTGGAAGAGTGATAGTTGTGCAAGAAGTCATGAAGGTTGAATATTTGAAGATGACTGGGAGAATGAAACCTCTTTGTCTCCGCAAAAATCCCCTAAAATAGAATATTTTAACAAAATAAGTAGTAATATAAGGGAGGCCCAATTCAAACATTCGTTTGAAGAGGAACTAGATATGGATAACTAGTTTAATAAGCGGGGTATATCTATGTTTGGTTGGCTGAAGCATGGTAGAAATAATGATAATGATGAATTCTCTGGAACTTCTAGAGGTAATGGGGTCTCTGTAAGAGGCATCCAAGGAGAAGGAGACTTGTTGTACAAAAGAGGCTCTAAATCCTTTGGTATCCAAGCAATAAAGATCAATGATGATGAAGATGAGTCTAAATATGAAGATGAAGATGACGATTTTGATTCAGTGAAGCCTATGGGGCATAAGCAATCAATGTTGAGTCCTTTTGAAAAATCATATCCAAAAACAAGTAGTGTGAGGGTTATTGGGGATGCTAATTATTTAATATTTAACCAGCACAATATCTTAGCATTGACACTCAATGCAACCAACACAGTGGGATATGAGCATTTGACCATTATGCAAGAAGAAACTCTTCCATCTATTATCAAAGGCAAGGATGTGTTGGCCAAGGCTAAAACTTGCACTGGAAAGACAATAGC
This sequence comes from Pinus albicaulis, assembly GCA_034641835.2. Classification (NCBI taxonomy): domain Eukaryota; kingdom Viridiplantae; phylum Streptophyta; class Pinopsida; order Pinales; family Pinaceae; genus Pinus; species Pinus albicaulis. The sequence continues at coordinate 763,622,705 of CM076572.1, forward strand.
ATTTATGTTTCCTGCTATTGAGATGATAGTGAATTCACCATTCCTCCAACATCATAAAAGGTCACCTATTCTTGTTCTTTTCATTTGTCCCACTAGGGAACTTGCAAGTCAAGTTGTTGTCGAGGCTAACGTTTTGTTTAAATTCCATGAAAATATTGGTGTACAAGTAGTTAGTGGAGGCACGAAATTACCAAGAGAACATAAATGGATACAAACAAATCCTTGCCAAATATTAGTGGCCACTCCTGGAAGGCTTTGGGGCCATATAAAGAATACCCCATCTATCTCAAGTCATTTAATGAGTGTGAAAGTGCTTGTAATTTGATGAATTCGACCATTTTCTAGATATGGGGTTCCATAGGGATATTCATAAGATAATTTTTGGTGTGCCTAAAGAGAGGCAGATACCTATTTTAAGCTACATTTCTGGAAGAGGTTCAAAAAGTTTCCCGGATTGCTTTAAAATAGGATGACAAATTTATTAATACAATTGAAGAGGGTAGTGAGGAAACTCACTCAAAGGTTTGTCAGTCATCAATTATTGCTTCACATGAAACCAAAGTATAATAAATAATATAATAGCCAATTTGAAACATTTAGCCAAACAAATTTAATCCAAAGCATAATAAATAATATAATAACCACCTTTATTATAATAAAGTATAATAATATACATTTATTATAATAATCTACAATATTTAGCCAAACAAATTTAAGCCATGAGTTGAAAGCACTTGAAATTTGAATAGAAAAGTTGTAAGTTTATAGACCACGGGCACTTTAAAGTCCAAACCATTTGGTATCTCATAGGTTCAATTTCCTTATAAAATAGTCCTAATAAAATCACTCAAATTCTTGAAGAAAAGTCACCAGTGCACTTGGTTGATGGTATGCACTAAAAGCAAGTACAAGGCAAAAGGAGAAGAGAGAGGAGGGCTCAAAGATAAGATGTATATACATGGAATATGGTAAATCAAAAGAGAGGGCCAAGGAAGCCAATCATTACCTGAAAGGAGGCTAACCATATTAGATGGTTTGTAGGATCTCTAACTTAGAATCAAGTAGAGTACAAAAGTTCTCAACCAAATGATGGATTTCATGTCCCTGCAACAACACTTTGTAAATCTCCCAAGTAGTAAGCAAACTTGGTATTACCAAAATTCCTTCTATGTCAGTTGGAGGAACCAACCCTATTACTTTAGCATCAATGCTAGCAAACTCCTCTTTCATCCAACAATGTCTACTTAAATTAGAGATGATGTTGGAAATCATCCTTTTGATGGAACTATGAATATCAAAAGGCTTGATAATTGAATTTGGAATTTATAAATATATACTGAATGTCCATGGTTTTTCAACTCATAGAAAATTTCATTTGATAGACTGAAGATGACAAGTTTCACCTTGTTATGATGGAAATGTTTTTTTCTAGCGGAAAAGGCATCGAGGAATACTTTTCATCCTCAATTAGGAAGAATTTAGATGAATATTATGGAATAATTTCCACCTATCAAGACATGAATGTGAGTTAAGAATCCAACGGCAGAGTCTTAGGAAAAATCTAGGCAGAAAGTTGATGATTATGTACTTGAATTCCACAAGTACAAGATGATCACTCCACCAATTTTGTACTTCTATAAATAAGAAATTCAATGTCTAACTAAGTCCACTAGGAACTTAGTGACTAAGTCTCAGCCCGTTTCAAGGTCATTTTTAGTTTCACAAATTTATGTCTATCATCTCTACCTCTAATTTTACCTTTAGTTCCATTCCTCTTTGCTTTTTGCAATTTCTTCAAAAACACTCTTCTCCTCTACGATTATGTTTCCACGGTAATTACAATGTTGTGTTTTTATTCTTGAAAGTTACCTTTGGAATTTCATGAATTTCTGTGAAATTTGCAGCTAGTTATCAATCTTGTCTCTCCCTTGGAATTTTGTTGTAAATTCTCTTTGGCCACTTCCTCGACTAGTCTCCACCCAAATAATCACTTCCTCCTTTGCAATGAGATCCACCATGAGGCCCCAGGTAGCTAGTCCTATTTCCAAGAGACCCTAGCAATGTTTTTGTTCCAGAACCCACATAAGCAATCAGATGAGGTTACTTAGGCCCTGATGTTAGGCAGTCTTCCAGGTAGCAGCACAATATCCTAAGTCACCTAACATGATGATGACATGGAAACATTAGTATCTGACACGAGATATACAACAACCTCAGAAATATATTATTACATTTTTAGATCATTTTTATTAACTTTCAAAGGGTCACTTGCTCAGTATTTGTGTTTTTACTATTTAGGTTGTTTTGTGTTTATTAGGTGTGTTGTTCAAAGTTTGAAGTAAATGTTGGATGGGGAAAGATTCGAACTCCGTAAGTATCTTTGTGATGTTTTTATGGTTGTTGTCCCTATTATTTTTTTCAAGACTATATCTAGACCAACAGTGGTTTTAACTTATTGTTTCATTGCCCATTGCTAAACAAATATCAACACATCTATCTTATGGATGGACACTCACTACATGAGGTAGCGCTTTCACTTGCAAGACAAAAAAAATTCTGGTGAGAGAAAGCTACTTCATCCAAGTGATAATAATGATTTTTGTTCGAAGTGGTTGGATGGAGGTGATCTTATCCTTTGTGATGGATGTCCCAAATCCTTTCACACAGGTGAGCATCTTAATCTACAATTGATCTCTTATATTCTCTGAATTTATCTTTTGAAGAGAAGGAATGTCATGTCCCAACTGCTACCTATCATTTTGGTTTACTGTATTTTGGTTAGGTTACCTGGAAAGTATGCTTACGTATCATAATGCTAATGAATCTGGCTATATTGTTTTCTATACAAAATGCAAACGAATCTTGTTGTAGGTTTAAGCATACAAATTGCTAATGAATCTGGTTATACCCAAGTGAAGTGAATCTTTGGAAATAGTGGTATATATGATTCAAATTGGACAAACACATCTTGGATATTTTAATTTTTTATATAATATCATATCAAAATAAACAAAAAAATATACAATTAGCAAAGCAATGGTTGAATGATGTAGCAAGCCAGTAATTATGCAATATGTAGAATGTGCGTTCAAGTGTATGCACTACATGTTTTTCACAAACAGTTCTGATGAAATGATATTGCTCATATTTTTGGATGTATCTATATTTGTCAAGTTAGACTACTATAGGGATTGTTGTACTACAACACTCCTCAATGAATAGGATTCCCTATTTAGCATAGTTAGGCAACAAATTGATCCTATATTTATACCTCTAATATTTATTGTATGCAATAATCACATTAGGAGAGGTATTACAGTGAACTTATATTGTTTTAAAAAGAATCTTCCATTTTATTTGGGGAATTTATATTATTTAATGCACCTTTCTTCGAAATTTGGTAAACTAGGTTTCATGTTACCCTTAAAACGAACAAAATGTTTTTCCAATCACAATTTCCAGAAGCATACATACACATGAACTACTAAGCATGAATTGACAATTCCTCTTACCATCCCCAGAAGGAAAAATTTGGAAAAGGGATGTCAAAGTGATCTTCATTGATAGATTGCCGAAACAAAGGAGGTCGTGATTTCTTTCCGAAATCATATTAAGATCTTCTAATCATAGGCCTATCCATACACTCAAACATGAGATCCACATCAGGTACCAAACCAATATACTCTTCCAGGAGATACAATAGTCTCCAAATTGTAAACATAATTATAGAGGGTCAAGGAATCCCATCCTTACCTGAAAGGAGGCTAACCAAATTAGATGGTTTGTAGGATATCTAACTTAAAAGCAAGGAGAGTATAAAATTTCTCAACGAGATGATGGCTTTCATGTCCCTGCAACAACACTTTGTAAATCTCCCAAGTAGTAACCAAACTTGGTAGTGCCAAAATTCCTTCTATGTCAGTTGGAGAGACCAACCATATTACTTTAGCATCAATGCTAGCAAACTTCTCTTTCATCCAACAATATCTACTTAAAGTAGAGATGATGTTGGAAATCAGCCTTTTGATGGAACTATGAATATCAAAAGGCTTGGTAATTAAATTTGGAATTTAGAAATATATATTGAATGTCCATGGTTTTTCAACTCATAGAAAATCTCATTTGCTAGACTAAAGATGACAAGTTGTGCCTTGTTATGATGGAAATTTTTTTTCTATCGGGAAAGGCAATGAGGAATTAGTTTCATCCTCAATTAGGAAGAATGTAGATGAATACTATGGAGGAATCTCGACGTTGAAAAACATGAATATTAAGAATCTTAAGAATTACATGAATTTCTCTAAAATTTGTAGCTAGTTATCAAACATGTCTCTCCCTTGGCGTTTTGTTGTAAATGATCTTTGGCCACTTCTTGAACTAGTTTCCACCCAGATGATCACTTCCTCCTTTGCAGTGAAACCCACCATGAGACCCCAGGCAGCTAGTCCTATGTCCAACAGTCGGTGTTGTTGTTCCAAAACCCACATAAGAAATTAGATGAGGTTACCCAGGCCCTGATGTTAGGCAGTCTCTTCCAGGCAACAAAACAATATCCTAAGTCGCCGAAAATGATGACATGGAATTATGAGTATTGTATTCTAGGTATTTTCTCTTTTTAATTTTTCACATAATTCTTGCAGTTTTTTTATCCATATATCTTGTACGCACTTGACTGTGGTCGTTTTTAAAATCTATATTTAATCTATATATTGTATGCATTTATTCATGTATGCCTTTTTCTAAACCAAAGTAGTCCAAAGAGAGTTTAAATGTGTTGTTGAATCTTCATATTTTTGTCTTCCTTCATTTTATAATTAAAATTTTCAAGAGTTTTTGTTGGGCATAACCTATTTATGTTCTTCAATAGAGGCCTGAACCTAGTTAATTTTTTTCTTGTTGTGGGATGCAGCCTAAAAATTTCCCTATTTGATCTTGGAATTTAAAGCTTATATAAGGGAAAGACAAGAATATATATATATATATATATATATATATATATATATATATATATATATATATATATATATATATATATATATATATATATATATTTCTCCAACTATTGTCTTTCCCTTTCCTTTATTTTAATATTACAATTAGCACATGTCGAATAATACTATAATAAGCTCCCTAATATCATCACTAAATAAAATTTGTTCTTCAAGAAAGTAAGGTTATACTAACAATTGAAAATCAAACAGATCTACAACTGTGATTTTGCAAAAATAAAATTTCAGTAAGAGCCAAGGAAGGTGTCTAGGCCATTTTTAGCTTCAGTTACTCCGCATCATGTAAGAGAGGACAAAAAAAATTTCATTCCACAAAGGTACAAACATATAACATAGACCTACCTATCAGACAGAACATCATGTTTTTAATCCCTAGAGTTAGTGATCTCTAGTAGGCTAGGCCTGTTGAAGTATTCATTGCTTGCTTTGACAATCAATCTGATATCTCATTTAACTCTCTAAACATATGAAAATATGAGAAACTTACCATCCTATACAAATTCTCCTTGACCCTCTAGATGATATGCTTTAATTGGTATTATTTCTCTACCCTATAACCCATCCCACAACCAGTTGAGAATCCCCAAAGATTTGTGCCTCATGGATGCTCTTTCCCACATCAATTCCACTAGCATAAGGATTGTCTCGACCTTTTCAATGTTATTTGTACCATACCCTAACCCACATGAGTATGAGAAGAAATGGGACTCCAAGATATTGAAAACTCATCTTATCCCACATTTTCCCAAGCTACCTTCTCAAGCACCGTTGGAAAAACCCCTAGGCCTGGATTTATCTATATTCAAATGACCAATCTGCCTAGAGACCATGATATAAATTTCCTTCCTATACCCATCAAAAACATACTTGATTCTCTAGAATACCTCTAAGGGAAATATCATTCCCTACTCAAATATCATCTCGTTCCTTGTTCTCCACAAGTCCCAACATACAATTAGTGGAAGTTTTTAAAATTCCTCTAATCTTTATTCCCCACCGAGACTTAATAACTTTTTCTAAGGATGAATCTCTCCATGTACTGATCCATTTTGTAAGAGTGATGGTTGCATCCTAAACTTCAGAGAAAAGTTCCATCCCACAAGCATATGATACAGTGTCCAAAGCACATCTACATAGAGGACACCAACCTGGACCTTTTGAGAAATTTGTTCGGATTAAGGACCTTCCTTGAGAAAGCCATCCATAGAAATATCTTTCATTTTAATGTATACTTTCTCTTTTCAACATTCTTCCATCATCATTGATCCATTTTATCTAGATTAATGGATAAAATCAACTCATATTCTATATTTGCAGTATAGTAACCTCCAAAGGGATTTTTAGCCCATACTAAGTTTTCCTCTTCCTTCATGAGAATGATATTATTTTTAAATGTCAAGCTTACAGGGATAAAGAAAATGTGTTCTTAAAACAAGTACATCTATACTAACAATTGAAAATCAAATAGTTCTGCAACTGTAATTTTGCAAAAATAAAATTTCAGTAAGAACCAAGGAAAGTTTCTAGGCCATTTTAGCTTCAGTCACTCCACATCATGTCAGAGAGGACAAAACATTGTCCTTTCAAAAAGGGTACAAACATCTGCCAAATACCTACGTCGCAGACAGAACATCATGTTTTTAATCCCTAGAGTTAGTGATCCCTAATAGGTTAGGCCTGCCGAAGTATTCATTCCTTGCTTTGAAAATCAATATGCACTCTCATATAACTCTTTGAACATATGAAAATATGAGAAACTTACCATCCTATTCAAATGTTCCTTGACTCTCTAGATGAAATTTAAAACCTGGCCCCCTGGAATAACCTACTGGTGGTATGTAAATGGGCAGGCTTTCACTCCTTCCAAATGCCTCTGGGTCTTGGGCCATATTACCTCTCAAATTCCATAAGAATTTTTTAGACATGATGCTCAGATGAGTAGTTGTAACTTATAAAGTGTTGAGACATGAATTTTGGTGCATTTTCATGTGTTACTTTAAAGTAAATTTACAATCATAATTAAAGCTCCCCCACTTGCTTATCTTGGTTCTTTCTAATGAGACCCTTTCCAAACTGAATCATGAAATATACAAGTGGTAAGTGAGCACTATTATAGACCGTTTTAGATATTTATGAAGCATATCATAAGAGAAATTTCTTGTTATATTTGAGAGTAATTGTTGGTGTTCATTCAACGCATGACACAAAGGTGGTTTGAGATGATCAAGATAACGATGTTGCAATGTTATGGATGAATACGGCAAAAGATAAATTAAGACCCATGGGGGTTGAAATTTCTGCAAATATTTTTTTAGGAAAAAATTTTTATGCAATTGGGAATCCATTTGGTTTGGATCACACCTTGATGGCGGTTATCATTAGTGGGCTTTGCAGGTAGATAATTTTAGCTGCAAATGGCCATCCAATACACGATGTGATTCAGACAGATGGTAAAGGACCATTGGAGGTCCTCTTCTTGATAGTTCAGGAAATTTGATTGGCATAAACACTTCTATATACTCTCCATTAGGAGCATCACTTGGTGTGGGATTTTGAATTCCATTCTATTTGTAAGTGTCATTGTTGATAAGTTAGTAAATTTTGGGAAAAATGCTTGACCCATTTTGGGTACTGAATTTACACTAGATGAGTCTATTGAGCAACTGAGTGTCAATAGAGTTTTGGTGCTTGATGGTCCTGCAGATGGACCAGCTGGAAAAGCTGGACTGAAAAAAACAAAATGAGATGTTTATGGTCAGCCTGTCTTGGGAGACATCATTATAGATGTAAATGGGAAGAAATTCTGCAATGGAAGTGATATTTATAGATTACTTGACAAATGTACAGTTGGTGATGTGGTAACAGTGGAGGTCGAGTTCGGTGGAGATGGGGTTGTAAATGATTGCAAGGATATTATCTAGACATCATTTGTCATAATGGTAGTTTATGTTCTCCTCCACCAGTTTGAATAGCCAGGGAAGTTGTATCCCACTAATATATTAAAAGGATCTTGAGCTTAAGGCTAAATCTAAGGTTGAAATGACATGTGATAGACAACCTATCTTACCAAGATCATTCCGATGCATTCTTGTTTCCAGTGGTGGTGCCTCAAACATCATCATTCAGATTTGTCCTCCAACGACCAAAATTCAAGGGAAACTAACAAAAAAAAATGAATCTAATCTACTGTTGAACATGAGGTCAATAACCAGATTTGAGAATCTTGTGTATTTGATGTTGAAAGCATAGAATATAGAAGGTGAAGATGACTGAGAGACATATTAAAAAAAAAGGGTACATGGGCCTTCAATATGTGAAGAGTAAGGGGATTTAAGAGAGTAATATGACCTTGTTGAATTTTCCATTAGTTCCTAGAGGTTTCAAAAGAGATCACCATTACACATGATGGAAGAGTACCCAGCCACTCTTAAAGGCAACATAAATATAGGTGGTTTGGATTGCCATTGAAAAGAGTATGACATCAAAATCTAAATAAGATATAATGGAAATTTCCAACACTATGATGTTCAAATAAGCTTATGTAATAGTGAGTTAAACAAATAGTGCATGTTGTTACTTGGATCATTCACTTGAAGCTAGGGGAAACTTCAGAAATACTTTTCGATACCAAATTAATTGCTAGGGTGACTGCCTCTGGCACAAACAGTGAGATAAGCTACACAGTATAACTGATAACCTAAATCCAGTGGTTGAAAGGTTTACTTCCCAGATGTGTTGAAACTTTAATATCTAGAAATGAAAGGACGTTTTTATATATCTTGCCTATAGTAATGTGTAATACTTGTTTCAAATTACTTCAAGTAGCGAGCAAGTAGTCTTGTTGGCTCAACCATCTATCAAAAAAGGAAAAAGATAGACAGAAAAATTTAGTGAAAGTGGTATAAACATCAGATTTTGTCACGCCACCTTCCAGCATATTCGAAATTTGATCTGTCCTATGCATGAGGGGAATTTTGAGGTCTATTATGGGCCTCCTAAGGAAAATGTACAATCTAAATTCACTTTATGAGAACAATCACATTTTAGGGGATGACATCATCCCTAATGGTTGAGGTGGCATTGCTTGAGTTAAAGGTACTTACTTGTCACATTCTAAATGGTGGATAAAAACTCATGGTTGACCATGGTAGTGCTCTAAGTACTTTTAAAGTCAAAGTAAAGTACTCATAATAAATGTCATTTCACATTTTTTGAATAAAAACATATTATTGTCATTTCATATTTCTTGAAAGAAACAATGCATATCCCTATACATTTATTATATTATATTAAATTATTTTTATATAGTATATTAATTACATGTTGTTATACAATTTAAATAATACAATTTTTAATTAATAGCAAATAATATAATCAAAAATTTATAAATATGTACAAGAAAAAAAAAAAAAAAAATTGTTGAGCGCGCGCCTCCCTGCGCGTTCCCCTGACCTAGCAGCCGACTGCTGGTCTGTTCTTTGCAGCGCGAGGCCTCTGGCCTCTGGCCTTCCATGGCCACTCCGAATGCCGACACGGAGGGCCCTGTTGATCAGCCCGATGCAGATGCATGTAACCAATCCGCTGCAGATGCATTTTCAGCTTTAGTCAAATCTCTTCAGCCTCAGAGAACTCGTCCTGCACTGTCCAAGTTTGTCAAGAAACTGGATGGGTTACAAGAGGTCGAACTTCCTCCTACGTTACCTCGAATGGCTGCTCTCTCTTTAGCTGAGCGGGGGCTCATCGGCCAGTTCACAGGCCTATGGCCTTCCCCGAAAACTGTTCAAAGATGGATCGAAAGAAACTGGGCAGACAAAGTTAATGGTAAAATCTCTATTCGTTTCTGTGGAAAAGGCTATTACACTTTCCACTTCGAATCTAGAGTAGACAAGGATTTAATCTTCAGAAATGGGCCGTACTTCATGGACTCGCGTGGTTTGTACCTGAACAAATGGACTCCAGACTTCGATCCTGAGCTGGATGTCCCTAATGCTGTTCCGGTCAGGGTTCGTCTTCCGCATCTCCTGCTCCACTGCTGGGGAGATGACTCGGTTCGTGCCATCGGCAATGCTGTTGGAAAATACATTGATCGGTGTGAGCCCAAGGATAATATGCAGGCATGTGCGCGGATATGCGTTGAAGTCGATCTCGGCAAGGGCCTCCCAGAAGCAATCAAACTAAAGGTGGACGATTGGATGCATATTCAACAACTAGACTACGAAAAAATTCCCTTCAAATGCAAGGTATGTCACGAATACGGCCATTTTGCCAATCGCTGTTCTAAAATTGTTAATGTTGAACCTGCTCAATCAGAAGAACAATGGGAAACTGTAAAGAAAAAGAAGACTGCCTCTGGATTGAAAGCAAATTTTGAAGAGGCACATCCCAAATCTGCCCCTCACAAGTCTTTTCCCCCTTCAGCTCCGCCCAACGCCTCCTCCTCAGCTGTCCCTCCTCCCTCCTCTCCTCTTGGTCCATCCATCCTCCCCACCTCGGGACCTTCCACTGATTCTCCCCTGATCTCTTCAAATCCCTTTGGCGCCCTCTCTCTCCCTGATAATGACCCCCTGAACCCCCTTGAAAATGACCCCCCCATCCTTTTTTCTCTTTCTCAACCCTCCCCCTCCCACTCCCTTGACCCCCCCCCCACCCCGAGCTACTAGAAGCACCTCGAAAGAGCATGGAATCAATCAAGAACCTCAAAAAAAAGGACCTGGCAGGAAATCAAGTAAACAACAAAGAAATGAAAATGCTCAAAAAGACATCTCCATGGGAACTCAAAATCCCATAGAAACCTATATATTGGGGCAAAACAGCAAAGAAACAACACATAAGGAGCAAGGGGGGCGAGCATCCCTCCGAAACCCAAATACTCAATGATGAAAGTTATATCATGGAACTGTAGGGGACTAGGGCACCCCTCAAAAATAGCTGCCCTAAAAGACCTCACAGATCAGGAGAAGCCATGAATTGTAATGATTCAGGAAACAAAGCAAAGATTTCAAGAGATGAAAAGAATTATAGAACAGCTCAGGCATTATGAGGGACAAATATGTGAAGCAAGAGGAGCTTCTAGCGGTATCACCACAATGTGGAACAAAAATATTTGGAAATGCACATCCAACACTATCAATCCACATTGGATCAAAGTCACTCTAGAAAAAAAAGTAGAGGATAAGCAAATAGTCATTTATAACATTTATGCTCCGAACCATTTCAGAGATAAAGATCAGTGCTGGGCCACACTACAAGAAGACATCCAAACTGAAGAAAATAGAAATATCATCGTTGGGGGAGACCTAAATCTTATATTACACTCTAATGAAAAAAGAGGAGGCATTTTCTCGCATGACCCTTACAAAGCAAAGCTGGAAAACATCAGACAAGAATGCGATTTAGTAGACATCATCCCAAAAAATCGGAGGTACACTTGGAACAATCGCAGGCTGGGTAGAGATAACATTATGGAGCGCCTTGACAGAATTTTAGTAAATGCTTCTTTCCTCTCTGAGTTTTCCACTGCTCATGCTGATATTCTGCCTTACTCTGCTTCTGGTCACTACCCCATTAGCATTGTTCTTGAAGCACATTGTCCTTTGGGGCCATTTCCTTTCAAATACAATTCTCTTTGGCGTAACAATCCTATTGTGGATCAGATTGTCCAAACAGCCTGGCATCACCATATTTAAGGATCACCGGGATTCATTTGGGAATGCAAGATGAAAAATACAAAACAAGCCTTGAAGGAATGGGTGAAACAGCATTACAGAGAACCAGAAACTGTCAAAGCTGAGCTAAAAAATAAATTGAAAGAAACTCACAGGAAAATTGAGGAAAATGGGCTGTCCCAAGAGGATAAAACATTAGAAAGTGATATATACTATCAACTGTACCGGGTTAATAGAGAACAAGAGCAGAAATGGCGAATTAAGTCAAGACAGCTCTGGCTTCATGGAGGGGACAAAAATACAGCCTTCTTCCATAAGCAAGCAACTGTCCGGAAAGTCAGAAATAATGTCACCATGATCAACAATGAGGAAGGCTGCCCCCAAAAAACCCAAGAAGCCATCAAGAAAACTGCCTCAGCCTACTACATCTCTCTCCTAACTGAGACAAAGGAAACTGAGGACTATTCAGACCTCCTACAGCATATGCCCAAAGGAATCAATGAGGATATTAATGCAGATTTGGCTAAGGAGATCACTGAAGAAGAAATACATGATGCCATCTGGGCTCTTCAGCTAGATAAAGCCCCCGGCCCAGATGGATTCCCCATCTGTTTCTATAGAACATACTGGGGATTAATAAAAAAAGATCTTGTCAAAATGATAAGATGGGTCCAACGTAAATGCAAAATTGGAGGATTCACTAATGCTACCCATCTTGCCCTTATCCCTAAAGACAATCGACCTTTGACCTTCTCTCGTTTTCGCCCAATTTCTTTGTGTAACTCATCATATAAAATTTTGACAAAAATCTTGGCTACTCGCCTAAAACCCATCCTCACCACTCTCATATCTAAAAATCAAGGGGGTTTTCTGGCCAATAGGCAAATTTCGGACTCCATCCTTCTTGTCCAAGAGGCTATTCACTCTAGTCAAACCCGAAATGAGAAAGGCTTCATCTTAAAGTTAGACTTAGCCAATGCCTTCGACCATGTCAGACATTCCTTCCTGTTTGTTGTGCTTGAAAAAATGGGATTTTCCGCATCTTTTATTAGCCTTATCAAAGCCTGCATTACAGGACCTTGGATTTCCCCTCTTTTAAATGGCAGACCTGGACCTTCATTCCAATCCTCTCGAGGTCTTAGACAAGGCTGCCCTCTCTCACCTTACCTCTTTATATTAATGGCTGAAGCTTTTAGTAGAGCTCTGGATTACAATCGTCGCATGGGCCTCATCACTGGGATCAAATTTGATAATGGAGTGAAGAACATCAATCATTCTCAGTTTGCCGACAATACTCTTCTAATGGGGGGAGCTTCAAACATCATAGCCCGTCGCTTTAAAACCCTCCTAGACAAATACATGAGCTACTCTGGAGGTATGATAAATTATCTTAAGAGCTGTATTTATGGGTGGAACACTTCGGCTCAAGTTCTCCATAGGATTGCTCGTACTCTTGGGGTACCTTATAAGCTAAATTGGGAGCAATTTACTTATTTCGGCATGCCTGTGAGTGCCGGCAACATGAAAGCTACAGCCTGGGAAGTTATTATTGACAAAATGAAAAGGAAGATACAGCAATGGGGCACTTCTTGGCTTAACCTTGCAGGGCGCATAATTCTTTTGAAAGCAGGCCTCTCCTCCCTACCCTTGTACTGGTTTACACTTTTACAAGCCCCTGCCAACCTTCATTTCAAAATGGATGCTCTCCTTCGTCATTTTCTTTGGCAAGGAGGGAGAAAGAAAAAAAAAAAATACAACTTGGTAAGCTGGAAGCAGGTCACTCAGCCGTGTGAGAATGGAGGGCTGGGAATCAGATCATCTAAATCCCTAAACCTCGCCTTTGCTGGCAAGCTAGTTTGGAGATTTATAACTGGAAGGAATGCTTGGTGGAAAACTGTTCTTGAGAAAAAATACCTCAGTCACCCAAGGCACCAACTCTTGGATCATGAGCACCCCAACAGAGCTTGCTCTAAAATTTGGAGGATGTGTAATAAAGCTACTCCGTTTCTTGACCAAAACACTTCCAAAGTGCCTAAAGGAGGCAGCTACATCAGAATTGGAGAAGACAAAATAATGGGGCAACAGCCCATAAGCCAAAGGCCTGGTACTCAGCAGATTCTAGCTCTATTCAACAACGCAGGTATTCACACTCTGGACCAGATCTCTCAATGGGAAGCCCACTCCCATACCTGGAAAGGTTGGAATTTACCTCATATACCAGCAGTTGCAAAAAACAGTTTCAACACCCTGAAAACTTATCTTCATGGTATAGCGCCCTCCAAACGCTACCTTGCTTATGACTTTCGATGGGATCCTTCACGCACTATCTACACTGTTAAGGCTTCTTATCATCAGATCTGCATCAACGAATTTCCCATGGCAATCTGGGCGCATTGGAGGCTTGTTTGGAAGGCAGAAACCCTCCCAAAAATCAAATTCTTCTTATGGATCCTATTAAAAGGGAAAGTCCTCACTGCTGAGAACCTCAGAAAATGAGGAATAATCGGACCATCTCGCTGCCCAAACTGCCAAAATGAAGAAGAGACAACCCATCATCTATTTATTGATTGCTCTTTTGCATCTGCCTGCTGGAAGGAAGCCTTACGGAGTCATAATCTACCCTGGGTGCCTGGCACTATTATATTTGAAGTGTTGCACATATGGAGAAAGAGCTACCCATGGAGAAGAAAAGAAAACAATATAGCTCGAAGGGTCTGGAATGCCCTGCCCTGCACACTTCTCTGGAACATCTGGCTAGCAAGAAACAGAATGATCTTCAAAGGCACAGAAACAAATGTCCGAAAGCTCTACAGCAAAGCCTGGAATCTCAACTTGGAAACTTTATGTTAGGTCCCTATATCACTATTATAGTCCCTTATTATTGTTAGTGTAACCCCCTTATTGTTATTATTGAACCCTTGTACCCCCATTTTTTTATTATTGTGCCCTTAAATTAGTATTGTTAGGTCGGCTAGGATTACATTGTGGCCCACTAGGATTACATTATGGCCCCATGGACTCCTATATATAGACAGGAGGTTTTGTAAATTGTATCATCCAAGAATTGTTCATATATACTTAATGTATTGGAGTTTTCCCTCTCGAAGTGGCTCATTTCTAAGGCGTTGATATCTCTTTTCTTCTATTTTTGGAGTTGGTTACACAACATTTGGTATCAGAGCTTTGGATTCTAGGGTTTCGCTGCTCCAAACAGGTCATCGTGGAATTTTCGCTATAACTTTTTTTATACGAAGCTTCAGAAGCAGAAATTTTTAGGGTGCGAAGCTGAAATCTGGAGGAAGTTTTTCTAAAAATTTCAGAGCTTTTTTCGCAATATTTTCGGAGATATGATCTGTGGAAGTCAGGTCTTTTTTCAGGCTCCTAAAAAGGTCATCGTGGCATTTGCGCTATAAAAAATGTTCTACGAAGGGTCAGAATCTGAAATTCATATGGTGCGAAGCCGAAATCCTGAGGAAAGTTGTCAAAAAATTTCAGAGCTTGGTTCGCAATATTTTTGGAGATATGATCTGTGGAAGGTAGTGCTTTTTCAGGCTCCTGAATTTCATCTCAAAGAGGTGATCGTGGGAAAAGTTCAATAACTCTCTCTCTAGGCATCTGATTGGAGTGACGTAAAAATTGGTTGCAAGTACACGGACTGAAGTTTCTTGGATATCAATTTCAGAGAGGAAGGATGAAACAGTGACACGTGGCAAGTCGTACAAGTTCGCTCTACTGAACCAGTCCAAAATTGGGTCATTGTGGGAGATTAAAAATAAATTTGTCTTGAAGAATCCAAATCAGATCATACCTGTGGCATTTGAAAGACAGTTCAGAAGGCTACTACAGCAGTGAATTTCAGATATTTAAGATTCTCAATTACAGAGATAATTCAATTTCAATACAGAGCTCCTAAAAATCAAGTAAAAGGTGTGTATTTTTTTTCCGAATTGCATAAGTCTTGTTTGAAGAATCAAGTTGAATTGATTCCAAGGGAATATTGTAGAATAGATATCAGTATTGGATTCTAAAATTGCCCCTAAAAAGAATTCAACTCCCATTAAGCCTTTAGAAGGCTCTACTGTGACTCATGAAGACGAAGAATGGCAACATGACATATCAAAATTACAAGAGCAAGTGCAACAACAAATTTCGCTCTCGCAAAGAACGACAAAAAATGAAATGGAAGTTTTGAAGAAAGGCATGGAAACTAAGATGGATGGTTTGAAGAAAGGCGTGGAAGCTAAGATGAATGGTTTGGAAGCTAAGATGGATGGCATGGAAGTGAGCATGGAAGCTAAGATGGATGACATGAAAGACAACATGGAAAACATGAAGAATGATCTAAAAGCATACATGGAAGGCTTGATGACAAGCTTAAAACCAGAAATGATTCCTAATGGCGGAAATATAGGAGAAGAACCTCATGATGAAAACAAAATAAATGTTAATCATGATTTCATAAACTCGAATGTTGGCGGGAAGAACCACCATATTCCAAAAATGGATATGAAGAAGTTTGATGGAAAGGATCCGGTAACATGGATACTACAGATGGAGCAATATTTTGATCTCCATAATGTACAAAACACACAAAAGGTACGCATTGCAACTTTACATTTAGAACAAAATACATTTGTATGGTATCGATGGCTTTGCTCCCGTAAAAAAATTGTCACTTGGTCAATTTTTATGGAGGAAATGATAGCACATTATGAGGATACGAAGAGAAACACCTTCTTTAGCCAATTGATAAATCTCAAACAAAAGGGTTTAGTGGGGCAGCACATTGAGGACTTCCAAAAATTGAATATAAGGGTAACTGATATTCCAGAGGAACACAGGATTGATCTCTTAATAGGCACTTTAAAGGATAACATTCAACATGAAGTTCGCGTTCTAGAACCTGATTCATTGGAGAAGGCATTCAGGTTGGCAAGAAAAGTTGAATGTAAAATTATGGCAACAAGGAAGCCTACCACTCAATTCTATAAAGAAGAAAGTGTTGCTACGCCTAGATTTCCACAACCTACAAGGTTGACACCACAACAATTGGAAGAAAAAAGAGCAAAAGGGCTTTGCTACAGTTGTGATAGCAAATACACTAAAGATCATAAGTGTGATGAGAAGAAATTATTTTACATAGATTGTGAAGAGGAAGAAGAAAATGAACAAGAAGAGGATATACACCAGGAACCAACCCTAGAAGAGGAAGAAATGAATCCGACCATATCGTGTAATGCACTGGCAGGAATTGCCACTCCTCAAACTCTCAAGATACAAGGACAAATCAAGAAGAAAAAGGTAATAGTGTTGATTGATTCAGGTAGCACCCATAATTTTATTCATTGTAAGGTAGCCAAGGAATTAAATTGTTTCCTATACCCAGCACCAGAATGTCAAGTGATGGTTGCAAATGGAGGAACTATAAATTTCTCTGGAAAATGCCATAATATTAAGCTAACTGTGGGGGAATATGTATTGACTATTCCAATGCTTTCCATTCCTATGGGAGGTGCTGATGTTGTACTAGGAGTACAATGGTTACAATCTTTGGGGACGGTAGCTTTTAATTTTCAAGAACTTTTCTTGAAATTTTTTTCAGAAGGAAAGGAAGTCGAATTACGGGGTATTGAAGGGAAGCCGGGAAGGATAATAAACTCTAATGTCATGACAAAGCTTCTAAAGAAAGAACAACGAGGCGTAATTGCACAATTATGCTCACTAGAAGTTCCGACATCAAAATCATCTATTTCTGCAGATCTCCAACAAGTCTTGGACAATCATTCCAAGGTGTTTGAAACTCCCAAAGGACTCCCACCTATTCGTTATCATGATCATGCTATTCATTTGATTCCAGGAAGTGTTCCTCCAAACATCAGGCCTTATAGATATCCTTACTTCCAAAAGAGCGAAATTGAACGTATGATTGCAGAAATGTTAGAGGCGGGTATAATTCAACCTAGTCAAAGTTCTTTCTCTGCTCCTATAGCTTTGGTACACAAGAAGGATGGATCATGGCGAATGTGTCCGGATTATAGGGAGCTCAATAAGCTCACCATTAAAGACAAATTTCCCATTCCTGTGATTGATGAATTATTGGATGAATTACATGGAGCAATTTATTTTACCAAGTTGGATCTTCGTTAAGGATATCATCAAATTAGAATGAAGACTGAAGATATTCCAAAAACAACATTTCGAACTCATGAGGGTCATTATGAATTTTTGGTCATGCCTTTTGGCCTTACCAATGCACCTTCTACATTTCAAAAGTTGATGAATTCCATTTTCAAACCCTTCCTTAGAAAATTTGTGCTAGTATTTTTTGATGATATACTAATCTACAGCAGGTCTTGGAAGGATCATGTGGAACATGTTGACAGGGTGCTCAAACTATTGCAGGAGAAACAATTATATGCAAAAACATCCAAATGTTTCTTTGGAGTACAAGAGGTGGAATATCTGGGTCATATTGTATCTCACGAGGGTGTTAAAGTAGACCCTAACAAAATTAAAGCCATTAAGGAATGGAAAGTCCCACAACCATAAAGAAGTTGTGAGGATTTCTCGGGTTAACAGGGTATTATCGCAAGTTTGTTAAGAATTATGGGAGAATAGCAGCACCTCTAACAACATTATTGAAGAAAGATGCATTTTCATGGACTCCTGAAACAACTAAGGCCTTTGAACGTCTTAAAGAGGCAATGTGCCTAGCACCGGTCTTAGCTACACCAGACTTCACAAAAACCTTTATTGTGGAATGTGATGCCTCAGGAAATGGAATTGGTGCAGTTTTAATGCAGGAAGGAAGACCCATTGCTTTTGAAAGTCGTCCAATCAAAGGAAAGTATTTACAGAAACCTATTTATGTGAAGGAAATGTTAGCAATACTGCATGCACTAAAGAAATGGAGAACTTACCTAATGGGAAGACACTTCAAGGTAAAAACTGATCATGATAGTCCTAAACACTTTTTGGAACAAAGACTATCTTTAGAAGAGCAGCAAAAATGGGTCACAAAGATGTTGGGTTATGACTTTGAAATAATCTACAAAAAAGGAAAGCTTAATGTTGTTGCAGATGCACTCTCAAGAAAGGATGAAGAAGTGGAAGCATTGCTTTGTGCCATTTCTATTATCCAACCAGATTGGATAACTGAAGCAAGAGATGAATGGAAGAAGGACAAAGATGTATGGACACTCATTCAAAAGTTGCGGCAAGATCCTAGTACATCTGATACATTTAGTTGGAAAAATGATTCCTTATGGTACAAATATCGCTTATATCTTTGCAAGAATTCCCAACTAAAACAAAAGATTCTTCTGGAATTGCACACTTCTCCTTTAGGAGGACACTCAGGATTTTTAAAAACTTACTAGAGGGTGAAGAAAGAATTTTTTTGGGATGGCCTTAAATCTGATATTCAAAAGTTTGTGGCGGAATGTTTGGTTTGCCAGCAGAATAAAGTGGAAACAATTAAGACTCCGGGACTTCTACAACCTTTATCCATTCCAAGTCAACGTTGGGAGGAGATTTCAATGGATTTTATCACAGGTTTACCTAAGTCCGAAGGAAAGGGTGTCATCATGGTGGTAGTTGATAGACTTACCAAGTATGCACACTTTTGTGCATTATCTCATCCATTTAAAGCAAGTACAGTTGCTACTACATTTATGGACAGAATTCAAAAGCTACATGGAAGCCCAAGGGTTATTGTGGGCGACAGAGATCCCATTTTTACTGGAAATTTTTGGACGGAGTTATTTTCTTGTTTGGGTACTCAATTAGCTCATAGCTCATCTTATCATCCTCAATCTGATGGTCAAACTGAGATGGTAAATAAATGTTTGGAAGGATATCTTCGTTGTTTTGTATCTGATAAACAAACACAATGGGTCAAGTGGTTACCTCTCGCTGAATGGTGGTATAACACTTCCTTCCATACTGCAGCAAAAATGACCCCATTTATGGCACTTTCTGGATATCATCCACCATCGATTACATCATATTTAAGGGAAAATTCGAAGGTTCAAGCAGTCGAAGATCACATCGAGCATCAGCGAGAAGTTCTCCAACTCTTAAAGGATAACCTGAATTTGGCACAAAATCGAATGAAACAACAGGCAGATCAACATCGCAGCGAGAGAAGTTTTGATGTAGGAGATTGGGTATTTTTACGGCTACAACCATATAAACAAATGTCCCTCAAGCAAGCTAAGAAGGATAATAAATTATCGCCAAAGTACTATGGTCCTTACAAGGTGTTGCAAAGATTGGTACTATGGCATACAAATTGGAGCTTCCTGCTTCTTCGCGAGTACATCCAATTTTCCATGTTTCATGCTTAAAGAAGGTTATCGGTGAAAATCTTCCAGTTCAAACAATATTACCAGAACTTGATGAGGAAGGAAAAATCATATTGGAACTTGAAGTGGTCATGGAAACAAGAACTCGACAACTACGGAATCGATCAATTTCAGAGTATCTCATCAAGTGGAAGAACTTACCCACTGAAGATTCTACATGGGAGGATGAGAATTTTATACAGAAGCACCCAGAGCTACTCAAGCGTTGAGGACAACACTTTTTGAAGGAGAGGGGCATGTTAGGTCCCTATATCACTAGTATAGTCCCTTATTATTGTTAGTGTAACCCCCTTATTGTTATTATTGTACCCTTGTAACCCCATTTTGTTATTATTGTGCCCTTAAATTATTATTGTTAGGTCGGCTAGGATTACATTGTGGCCCACTAGGATTACATTATGGCCCCATGGACTCCTATATATAGACAGGAGGTTTTGTAAATTGTATCATCCAAGAATTGTTCATTTATGTAATGTATTGGAGGTTTCCCCCTCGAAGTGGCTCATTTCTAAGGCGTTGATATCTCTTTTCTTCTATTTTTGGAGCTGGTTACACAACACTTTATCCACAAAATGTCATGGGAATCTGAAGGTGCTGGACCTAACAGTTGAAGAAAGGAATTACATAGGGCATATTCTGGACAGAAGCAACATAGAAAAAAAATAAGTGACCCCAATAGCAGAGACAGCCCCAGATGTAGCTGGAAAATCAGGATGAAAGATGAAGAATTTGCTCGGTGGCTCAGGAACAACAATACTCATTATCTTTTTTTCGATGGAGCCTCCAAATCCAACCTAGGAATGGCTGGGGCTGGAGGTTTTATTTGCAACGGCAATGGAGATGTGTTAACTGATTATGAATGGGGTCTGGGCTATGCCTCAAACAACAGGGCTGAAGCTTTCGCCCTCCTTCAAGGTTTGCTCCAACTTCAGAAACTTGGTATATCCAAGGCTATTATAATTGGAGACTCCGCCATTATCATTGGTCTGATGATAACCAACAGAAAAGCCCAAAATCTGAGTCTGCAGCAAATTATTGAACGATGTCGCTCTCTAGACCAGCAAATGAAAGGCAATCTTTATTACCATGTCCTCCAATCGCTTAACAAAACTGCAGACAAATTGGAAAATAAAGCCTGCTCACACTCTGTTGGTAACCTTCGGTGCAATGGCACTGATAATTTCCTTTTCTTGCCATGATCAAGCTTTATCCTATTTGTAGATCCACCCCACAACAGATCACTGTTTGTGGCCTCCTAAGCTCTTTGCCCTGCCTCTCTGCGAAGAATCAAGTCTCTGCCCTCTATCCAACGGCATTGACCTACACGGATTTAACCCCTTCAGCACCAAACTCTGTTTTTTATTGGATCGCCCTTTCAAATCCCTTAAAGCTCAGCGCTCTCAGCGATTCCAACACCTCGTGCTCAATCGATTGTTCTTCTGCTACTGTTGATCTCTCCTTATCTCCAGCCTATCGGTCTCAGGCGCACATTGGACATGGCTCTACGATCGCAGCACCACTGCTCGCCCAGACAGAGTATCCCTGTCCCAATTCCAGTCCTCTTGCAACCATGTATTCACCTGAGTCTGCTCCACAAGAGATTTCGATGAGAAGTCAAAGCACATCAAATAAAAATCTATTTGAACCGGATGAACGGCGCTACTTCAACCTCAGAGGGCGGCAAACACGACACATCTGCAAAAGTTAAATATGAAGTGTAAAACCTGTTTTAATTTATTACAGTTTATCAGAGTTTATACAACATACCGCTTTTACACAGCGACGGAAGCAAATTGTAAAGCTGATACTAACACCAACTACATCTGCTGTTGGTGCTTCATACTCCAATATCATTCTGTAATGTTGGAGATCCGTCTCCCTCTTTTTTTCTTTTGAATATAAGCCAGCAACCGATTTTGTGAAAAAAAAAATTTATAAATTATATTTATATTTTATTTTAAGTTATTTAAGTACAAAGGACAAATGCATTAAATGTTCAATGATAATAACTGTCTTGAAAAACTTATTCTTATTTATAGTCACATCATACAATTTTTTTATTAATTTTATTTTTGTACAACTTTTGACTTGAATCTAACTATGGTTACATGGATTGTGGTGCAAAAAGTGAATTGCAAATTCATAAATATTATTTTATTAGTTTAGCTATTATTTTATTATTTCCTTAGGAGGCCCATTTTAGACCTCAAAATACCCCTAATGTGACTTGGAAGATTGATAAGGAGGAATTCCCTGCATGTTGAGTCCAGCTTTGAGATTGTATTGTTAGATGCCAAAGATATCCTCAAAGATAAGACTTACAAATTAATAATAAACTATAAGTAATCTAACTACAAGTATAAATAGAATATATGTTGTTTAGGGTTTGAAACAGTTGATAAAAATCCTTGAAAAAACTTAAAAGAAAACCTTAAACGGTATTTTTATTTGCTTGTGATGCAACATGTGACATAAAGATGGTACAGGATCTGTTTTGGTGGCATGGGATTTGTATACATGGCATTTTTTCATAGATCTAGGAGGTGCTGTCTCCATAACTAGATCATAAATGTGTATACGGGGCTCTAGCCTTAAACCCTTGTCGATCCTTTAACATAGTGAAATTTTATCCACCTGTAATAGGCATTCCTACATACTTCCAATATGCAGAGTTGATGGTTGCATTTATCTTTGTTGTTGTTAACTTATTGGTAGTGAGACTTGGAGATCAAATGATTGAATGGCCTTTGGATTGGATGCATATCTAGCTTTGAATGGCCTTTGGACCAGAGGTTGGCAACCTCCAGATGCATATCAAAACTAGGTTGGAAACTTCAAGGCGCATGTCAAACCCCGGTTTAGAAGGGTCTATGCCAATGTCCCTATTCAATCTGCCCAATGCACAATCTAGATTGAATGCACACACACAAATTTTAACAAAATCAACCTCACCTCCACCCAAATTCGAACATGCAGGTGGATTCTAGGTCTAGTAAACAAAAGGTATTAAAAATAGATAATTAACAACAAATACACAAATAAGAACAACTTATTCCCAATAAAAAAAATAATTTATTTCTAGGTCGACTCTTGTCAACAGGGAATACTGAGCTACCATAAACCCAAGTCTAATTCTGAACAAATCTGATCCAGATATGATAAAGCTCGAGTTTGCATATATCTAAGTTCCAAGTTCCAACATTTAATATGTTGACTATTTTCATACTAAAGAAACACCCCCGACAATGGAAACCGTAAGTTGCACATCAGACCCAGGTTTAGAGAGGCTTGTACCAATGTCCCTATTTAGTGTGCTTAGTAGCACTATTGCACACAGAAATTTAATGGATCAAGCCCACCTCCAACACGATTCGACAATGCAGCTAGGTCCTAGGTCTAATCAAGAGGAAACATTAAAGAATAGATAATTAACGCAGATAAAAACTAGATGTACCCAATCAAAAGAATGAGTTCTACATCTTGTCAGAAAGGAATATTAGTATTAAACACAGATAACATGATTCTTGATTTTTTATATGTCTAACCTCCAATATTTGATACGTTGACCATTCTGAAAAACTTGAGAAATGCACCATAGTTTTCCAACCTCAAGATGCATATCAAACCTAGGTTTGGATAGGCCTCTGCTAGTGTAGTTATTTTGCATTTAATGCACCATCTAAATTCAATGCATCATTACACAAAAATTATTCTAGATCAGTTCCACTTCCACCTGGATTCTAGGATGCAACTTAGTTCTAATGAATGGAGAGGAACTATATATTTGCAATAAAAAAAATTTAGTTATAGGTCTTGCCAAGGAGAAAAAGTGGCATATGATAGATTGGAAACAAACATTTATGCCTAAATTGGAATGAGAAGCGGGGATGAGAAGACTGGTAAACAAAGCTCCATGTGTTTCTCTCTCGCAAATAGATTAACCTTATCTAATAGTTATTATCTACGTCCATCTTGTAAAAGTCCAATCTACTGACCCTGAGATGCTATTGGAGAGGGATAAATTTAATAAAACATTATCATGACAAGAGGCATTAAAGGAGAAAAATTGGCACCTGATAGGTTGGAAACAAATAATTATGAATAAATTGGAATGAGAATTGAGGGTAAGAATATTGGTAAGCAAAGCTCCATGTTTAAGAGAATATTAGTGCTTTATCTCTAACCAAAAAGGTCTTTGTGTCAAAATTTGAAGGAAAAAAGACACATGGGGAATAGGTGTTACACAGAAATTTGTCACTGTCCTTGTACTCCCTGTTCCTTGATCCCGGAGGACCCATACAGTGAATCTTTTGTACTTACCAAGCATGGAATACATACCCCTGAGCTATAGTTTGTCTACCAATTCATCTCCCTTTACAATTTTTTTGGCAGATCCCTATAAAAGCCTAGTTTTCAAGGTTGGCACTTTCTCTCAGTGTCTGACCTGTGCCGATAGCAGAGATTTACATTGAGGCCCATGTCAATCGGTGCTCTGTCTTAATTTCGGACCCGCGCCAATCCTATTTTGGAAAGTTTTTTAAATATAAAGGAAGCTTCCACGACTAGAAGCTTCACGAGGCGGCGAACCGGAAGTTTGTTTTGAGGATATGGCCGAGGAATTCCCCTTTGGGCTTCTTGTTCCCAAGAAATAGGAACTACTCCAAAGGATAAGATATTTTCCCATTATTTGAGGGCCCATAACCTCCTCCTCCATTTTTATATAGGAGACCTCCTTCAACTGTACAACCTTAGTGATGATAGAAAGGAGAAGAAATTATAGCTTTGGGAGAATAGTGCAGAGTGTGATTATTGTTCAATGTTGGGAACATAGTGAGATCTTGGACCTTTGTGTATGAGGGTGTTGCAAACGTGGTTGGATATGGACCTACCAAAGGAGAGACTCAACATCAAGGCTTGGTTGTAAACTCCCCTTGTCTTTATCATAATAAAATGCAACTGATGTTTATCTTCCACTATTGTTTACATTTATAATGATATTTCTAGCATTCCTTGATCAGTTAGATAGGTTGTAATTATTTTATGTTTTTCATGATTTTACGCTTATCGTGGTGTCTTGATTGTCTGTATAGGTAATCGAACATTGGTAGCAGCATGCATCGAGCTTGAGAAGAGTGACAGATCAATAATCTTCGATGGAAGATGATAACATAGCATCAGAACAAGGTAGGTCATCTTCCTTGCTCTGAGTTTCATTTACAATATAGGAAGGTATATGTTAGTATGTTCCTGTAGTTTCTAGACCCACCCTAGGGCTAGAGGGACCGCCTCTGTCCGCAGAGGGGATTTACCTGGACAAAAAATTGGCGACTCTGCTAGGTAGTTTCCTTTGAGTTTGTCACTCTTTGAGGTCTTCGTCATTCGACGAGCTTAGTCGAACGACCATTTCCCTGTTTTTTCCTATGTTTTTCATCAATTACAATATTTTAGTTTTTTCTTGAAGTGGTGAGTCTACTCTTAGTTAGGAGAAATTTTTTTTTTTTCTTTTTCAGGCATTGGTGCTTTTATTTGTTTGAAAATCACGCTAATTGGCGCTAGTTGTCAGTTAGCAAGTAATGCCAATGGGTCGTTGGCGCTAGTTTCAGCCCCTAAATTCGTGCCAGTTGGCACTAGTTTCAGCCACTAAAGTCGTGCCAATTCCAGGGTGTGTGAAAAATTAAGGTTTTTTCCCTTAGTCCTTCACCAGTGTGTATTTCCCTTCCGATCCTTTTCTCTGTATGATTTACATGTTCTCCCCTTCACTCAAGTGGGTTTGATTGGCTTGTTGGTTTGGTTTTTTGGTTTTTTTCCTGTTCGAACATGCATCCTTACATCCTAGTTTTTTCTAGGACTATGAATTAGTTTCCTGGTTGCATGCTTCGCAGGACATCGCCCTGATCATTGAGTCAGTCTCCTTGCTTGGTGAGCCATCTCTAGTTGATTTCCTTTTTATTTTTGGTTGATTGAGTGATCAAGTCTCAAGTGTCTCTCGAGTTCATTTGGTCCACTTGGTCACCTGTGAGCATAGATTACATTGCTCATTGTTCAACTGAAAAGCCTTCTGTATATTATTGCTTCATGTAAAGGGGAATGAATGCCTTGTTTTGAGCCCACACTTTGGAAGTCATCTTTTTCTTGAACTCATATGTCTTGTAGCCTCTTGAGGAGTTTCGTTACAAAATGTTTAAAAAAACGATTTCATTCTTAGTGTTTGTTTGCATCCCTTTTGCATTCATCCTTCCATTAAGGAAATTTGTGTTCATTTAGTTTTCGTCTCAGAGTTTTCTTTTCGTTGAAATGCATTAGATCACATTGCATTGAAAAGTATTTTTTGAGATCCATCATTGAACTTAGATTACATTGTTTAATGATTGAAAGCTAAAAATTGCATTGAGTTCATTCTCTTTCATTAAAATCATGCATTAAGTAGATTCTCATTTCATTGAAAAATGCATTGTGTGCATTCTTATTCTTTCAAAAGAAAAAGGAAATTATGCATAGATTACAATTGCATAATTTTTAAAAAAGAATATTTTGCATAGATTACATGGCTTAACTCGCATCATTAAATGTTTTAGATTACTTTTGGATAGTGAAAGTCATCTAGTTAGGAAAAAATTATGTTTGCAGTATTACTGTTTATTTCATCATTATTTGAGACTCTTCCCTTAACTAGATAGCATTCATCGAATTGAAAGATTTCTTTTCTCATATAGCTGCATATAGGAGATTATCAAATGAAATTCGATAGGTCCTTGAAATTGAAACATTAATTCAAGATCAAACTTAAAATTGATTCAATCAATCTAAGGAAGCATTGAAACCTAACGCAAATAGATTAGAGGTATAGGCTAGTGACGTGTTCTGGCATTGTTAAACCTAGTAGTTGTTTTTCTCCATCTAGCTTTAGACAACACTAGTACAGACTTATGCTCCCTGTATTGTCACGTATATAAAGGGAGACCCTCATAGTTTGCAATCCTTTATCCATAGGAAGCTGAGTCTGCCAACCTCTAACCATGATACACCGAACACAGCATTCAGGGAGACTACCTGCATGTACATTAAGTCCTTGCTCATTTCTTTTTCATTTGATCATCAAGGTGTATATGGAAGTTCACGAAAACTTGGTACACCCTCTTGCTTAGATTAATTGAGTAGTCATTTTTGTCTTTTCGTTACTCTCTAAAAAGTGAAAAGATCATTGAGCGCTTGTCCTTTCACACTCGTTTCAACCTGAAAGTGATAGAGTCACCTTTTACTTGTTTCTCGAAACTCTAAAATATGAAACGACAGAGTTTTGTTTCAGTGTCTTAAAATATTAACTTCCCACGAAATATTCCTGGTTAAAGTTAACTTCCTTAGTATTTTGTTTTAGGGTTGTTACCATGGAAACATTTCCAGAGTTTACCAACCAAGGAATCCCCTCCGAAGGGAATCCTAGTCCTTTTCGTGCTTTTGGAAATGTTGGTTCTCCTTATATGGAAACATTTTCCCTTCCTGGGTTAACTGTTGGTTTTCCTGTGTGGTTATTTTCAACCTCGGTGGTTGTGGGTGGCTTGACCTTTGTTCAACCATATCTTTCGCCTGAACAATGTCATGTTGATTCTAACGTGGAACTCTCCCCTTTTTCGCCTATTCCTTCATCCCCCTCTTCTACTTTGCCTAGTGAAGGTTTGGATTCTAGTAACCAGGTGGCTAAGAAGAATAAGAAGAAGAAGATGAAGAAGAAGAAGTCAGATAAGCGAAAGGATAATGCTGTAGCTATTGTTCCTAAGACACCTTCCATCGATAAACCATCCAACCTTCCATAGAAAGTCAAATTCCCTTACATTTTGTGCAAAGGTGACCACCTTCTTCGATACTGCCCTAGCATTCCCAAGGTACTTGAAGCATGGTCCGACAGCCATCTGCCATTGCCTTTGGCTTCTGGAATTCATATTGGTGGCACAACTTCGACTAGAAATGATAAGGATCATAAGAAATAGGGTAAGATTACCAATCCCTGTAAGTTGTGTGAAGGGCATCATCCCATTCACCTTTGTCCATACATGGATGAAGCCACGAGAGTGTTGGAAAACCCTATTGTTTTTGCACCCTACCTTCCAGTTGGTTACTAGAAGCTTCTTCGAGTCCTCCACTAGTTGATTCAAAGATCAGTCAATATTCATCCTTGGTCGATCCCATTCCCTTAGAAATCCAAATTCATGAATCCATTCTCGACCAACCATTGGTCGTGGAATCGGTCGATCTGATCCCGCCCATGGTTCATTAGGTCTTTTCCACCGAAAGTGGGTCTCATCCCCCCCACGTTCTTATTTTTTTTTCAGATTCCTCAGACTTGGAGAAATATCCTCCTATCCCTGTGACTCAAGAATTTTCTCTTCCTGCTCCCATGTCTGTGGTTCAGGAAGATGTTCCTCTTGCTCCGGTAACACTAGGGGATGACCATATCAGTTCAATGGTACCCTCTCCAAGTAGTTTTATCGCTTCCTTCGATTGGAGTCAATTTGTGGGTTATCACCTCCCTTATTATGTGCCTTTTGAGATCACAGTACAGGCCTTCAATATGGTTGTACCTAGTACTATTATAGATGAGGGCACATATATTAGTATTCTGTCTTCAACTACTTGGAAAGCTTTTGGTTCTCCACCACTTGTGCCTGTTACACAGGATCTGTTGGCATTTAACAGAGGAACTAGTCAACCGTTAGGAGTCCTTCCGAAGTGGCCTATCACTTTGGGAGGGAAAACCGTCTATATAGACGTGATGGTGGTTCAAGGCCCCTTGGATTTTAATTTACACTTGGGGCACGACTATGCTTATGCCATGGGTGCACTTGTCTCCTCCCTCTTTCGTGTGATCTTTTTTCCACATGAAGGTTGGATCATGACCATTGATCAACTTTCATTCTTTGGTCCAGAGGTAGCAGTTAGTCCACCATCATCTCTACCATATTTTTATCCATCAATTGTATCTTCCCCACCATGGGTTAATTATGTGGCCACTTATTCGTTGCCCTCATCCAGTGATTGTGCCGATGAGTACCATTTACTGGGGGCATTCGATCACGATTTTCGAGATGTTGTTCTCCCATCATATGAGACCTTCTTGGAAGCCATGAATTCTTATTCGACATGATAATTTGTCTGGCGAAGAATAGTTTATTTTCTTGTGTCAAGCTCCTTAAAAAATGAAACAAGGTCATCGGAGCATAGTTCATTTTCTTGTGTCAAGCTCCTTAAAAAATGAAACAAGGTCGTCAGAGCATAGTTCATTTTCTTGTGTCAAGCTCCTTAAAAAATGAAACAAGGTCGTCGGAGCATAGTTCATTTTCTTATGTCAAGCTCCTTAAAAAATGAAACAAGGTCATCAGAGCATAGTTCATTTTCCTGTGTCAATCTCCTTAAAAAATGAAACAAGGTCGTTGGAGCATAGTTCGTTTTCTTGTGTCAAGATCCTTAAAAAATGAAACAAGGTGTTCTGAGGATGGTTCGTCTTCTATGTCAACCTTGTTAAAAAATGGATTAGGTCATGAGGATAGTTATTTTACTATGTCAACCTCGTTAGAAAATGAAACATGTGTCCTTTTCAATTTGAACCTTTAATTAGATCTCGTAAAATCCCAGTCGAGTCTTTCTCTTGATCTCATAATTGAACCTTCATTCCATCCACCTGCCAATACCTAGCAGTCTACTCCAGTGAATGCACTGAAGCTTGGGGCGCATGTACCTCGAATTGAGTCACCATGCTAGGGGAATGAAAAAAAAATTCAAGCATAGTTAACCTTTGTTTCAAGCTTGTGTAAAAATGAAACCAACCTCAAGTAGAGTTTCCAGATTTCAAGCTTGTGTAAAAATGAAACCGTTCTTATTTTACCACTCGTGATTGCCATTTTATCAGCCTGTTTTGCTAGATGAGCCTTGGTTTTCTCATTCTATCGTCACCGTCTGCTTGGCTGATCATACACGTTCACTTGATTGTTTTTCCCATTCCTGAGGAACTGCTGCAATGAGTGGTCTTGTTAGCCAGCCTCTTGACCTTTACTTGTTCTAAGCAGTTCCACCATTACTGGAACTAGTTGCTACCCTTAATACCACTCTGTCCTCCAAGAGGAGTCAACTTTGAGCTCTTTTCTAACTATCTAAAGCTAAAAATATTGTCGAGACTCTTGTCATTTTGAACTTGTTAAATGGCTGTGAAATGATATCAACCCAGTATACGTTTACCCCTTTTTCGAGTTGGGATAGATTATTTATGAAAAATGAATACTTTAGCCTATCATGACTAAGAGGCTCTCTCAGACATCGTTTTATACCTTTTCTGATCTGAGGTACTATTTAAGAAAAGTGACCTGCTGGAGTTTTCTTTTCTGCTTCTTTTCAAACTCTCTAAACATGAAACGATGTTGAGTTCTTCCTTTGTCAGACTCATTAAACCCTGATGACATCGGAAATCGTCACCATGACGTAACCGAGTTCCTCCTTCCTAGGGCTCATAAAATGTATTAGGATGGATTTGTCCAAAGGAAAAAATTATACGACAAGCATATGCTATCCTCTTCAAGCTTGTATAAAAATAAAGAGGTACTTGCTAGAAATGGTGGGGGAAAATGGAAGTTATTCGTCAGTTGTGTCGGCAGTATGTCACTCTTGAACATGACACTTATCTGCAGTTTGTGTCAGGTTGGGATATCTCCACTCTGTCACTTGCCTCCATGGTTTTGGGAAATCTGTTTGCCTCTCATTCGATTACCAATCTTGTCAACATGACCTCTGATCCTATTTGTGTCAAATTCTGCCAAATTCCGGAGTCATGTCGCCAATTTGTTCAAGAGAAAATCCTTCTACAATTTATACATTCCCTGATCTTCTATTTCAATCTTAATTAACACTCATGTCAAATTATCTATTTCATGTCGATGATGTGGGATTCATTATGACCCTCCTTCGACATATTGATTCCTGTTGACTTCAGCTCATTATTCGGGAAGTTGATCTAGAGAATCCTTTCTGGTACCTTAGAGCTTGCATGCCCTAATGGAAAGTTCTTCGCATTCGACAATAGGTTCACATCATTGGCCTTCGATCGGGTGATTTCACGGGTGTTCGACTCCAGCTTACTGTTCGCATTTTGTGGGCTGTACCAATAGTACCCTGAGAACCATTTTAATTATTGCTAGTCCCTCTCATGCTTGTTAACAGTTTAAATCATTGGTTGGTAATCAAGAAATTTTCCTGCATGTTCGAATTTAACTCATTTATTCGCATGCTTGAAATTGTACTTGATCGGGTCGTGACGGAGCGCAAGACCCTGGATTTTATTCTAGAGTCTAGGTTGCGAGGCGATATGATTTGTCCATGATTGGATACATGTTTCTTTTAGATGGATGGTTGTGACCATACCATGAGTCTATATGAGATATTTTTCAGATGGATGGTTGCGACCATACCATGGTCTCTTTTACGGATGGTTGCGTCCACACCTTGATTCATGTATTTTCATCAGAAATTTCAGTTATGTATATGTATCTATGCTTGATTTGCAAGTCTCCTGACAACAGCGTCTGGTTCCTTGCATGTACTTGTAAAGCATTTCACCCCTCACTCATGTTCGGACTTCATACTTTAGGGGACATCTGTTACACAGAAATTTTTCATTTTCGTTGTACTCCTTGTTCCTTGATCCCAGAGGACCCATACAGTGACACTTCTGTACTTTCCAAGCATGGAATACATACTTCTGAGCTACACTTTGTATTCCAATTCATCTCCCTTTACAAATTTTCTGGAAGATCCCTATAAAAGCCTAGTTTTCGAGGTTGGAGCTTTGTCTCAATGTATGACCCACGCTGCTAGTAGAGATTTACACTGAGGCCCATGTCGATCGACACTCTCTCTTAATGTCAGACCCGCGCTGATCCTCTTTTGGAAATTTTTTTAAATAGAAAGGAAGCTTCCACAACTAGAAGCATCGCGAGGTGGGAAGCTAGAAGTTTGTTTTGAGGATATGGCCAAGGAATTCCCCTTTGGGCTTATTGTTCCCAAGAATTAGGAACTACTCCAAAGGATAAGATCTTTTCCCATTATTTGAGGGCCCATAACCTCCTCCTCCATTGTTATATAGGAGACCTCCTTTAGCTCTATAGCCTTAGTGATTATAGAAAGGAGAAGAAATTATAGCTTCGGGAGAATAGTGAAGAGTGTGATTGTTTTTGTGTGTTGGGAACATAGTGAGATATTGGACCTTTGTATGTGAGATTTTTGTAAACGTGCTTGGATACGGACCTGTCTAAGGAGAGCCTCAACATCAAGGCTTGGTTGTAAACTCCCCTTGTATTTATCATAATGTTGAGGCCTCATAAATCCATGGCAACAACAAGGGGGATAACCACCCAGTCCAGACCTTAAAGTAGTTCCTTTTCCACTTGGAATAGTGGCTCTAACTAGGTGTAATGGGACTAGTCTCCTAGATTTGGGTTTTGTATGTTTGTTGGGTTTTTCTCAAATGATTTAAAGGAGGAATAACTAAAAACTAAAAAAAAATTATTTTAAAATGCAAAAGTCGGGATAATGCTAATTTTATGTGATCTAGAATGATATCTATTCAGTCTGTGATGTTTTATATAAATCACAGACTTAATAGAATTAATAATTTGTAAGATGATTCTTTTGAGAAACAGTTAATCAAAAGAATATGTGAAACATATTGCATATATTTTGATGATCATATATAAAACAAATAAATTTCTATCCTTATATCGTACAATAGTGCAACTGATATTTCAAACAGAAACAATTGATTTCATACATGATTCATGAAAGCTAGACTTATCACTAATGTTCAAAACAAAGTTTAGCATACATGATAATAGTACCAAATGTGCATTGTCCTGTTCATCTAATCAACGATAATAGGCCACAATCAATCCTTATATCAATAATTTTTTTAGAGAATACAAAAGTGCATCAACAGTGATCAACAAAATGATATATAACTGAAAAAGTCGTGTTCCATCATTTTATCAAGGCATCCACAAACTTACAATAAAACATTATTTGTAAATGTTCTTAATAAAAATTCTGGACCCTTCTCTAAATGCATGAGAAGGGTTTAAATACTACATTAACTACTTACAAAAATAGATTATACAAAATATATTATGAGGTGGTTTCAAACAACCTTCCTCATTCCTAGTATCTAATTGCTAAATTTGAAATTATTTAAAAACAAATTAACTTATGATCATGCCCGATAATAGACTATTGCCAGCTCTATTTTTCTGCTCAAAAATATCGGACATTGGCTGAACTTGTGGAGGCTTCCCGAACTGTGTCTTCATCTACCCAGTAAATATAGCATCATGTAAAAGTGGCTATATTTTTTGTATGGAATCCAGAGAGAAATTCAATGTCATTATTTGACTATGTGGCTTAACCAGTAGTTTCCAATATGATTCCCAAACATTCTTTTTCATCTTTGCAAGCATTTCCTCTCGGAGTTGACCTTTGTTTTTCCAAAATTCCTCTAAATAACTGAGATCAAGAATCGATTTGTGATTTCCTTCTTTAATCAAACCAGAGGTATGAAACATGTGGTTAATCATTTTGACCATACTCTTTGATATACCTGCTGCTCTGGCTATGGCAAATTCTACCTGTTTTACCCGTGCATCCCAGTCAGTAAAAAGGATATCTTTAAAAGTTTCTTTGATCTTTGGGAGACTTGACTTTCTCCCTTCCTATGAATCCTGCCATTCAATATAATCAGAAATTTTGGTATTGAGTTAATTAAACTCAATTCTCTGGTCAATGAATGTATTAGTCAACTGTTCACTGGTTTCCAAGTGTGGGATTATGTCTAACATTTGTAAGATAAACAAGTTTTGTTGTTTTCAAAGTAAGGCATTTAATTCCAATGCTTCTTTTATGAATTCCTCTGCAGTAGGAATACCTTCATATTTTGTAAGATCTTCTCTCAATTCTTTAATCAATGTGTTTTTTCTAGATAATTCATTTTCATGGCTTATCTTAAGCACTTCCATATCTTGCTGAAATTTGAGGAGTTGCTGCTCTACCTTATGATTCAGACTGTTCCTTTCTTCATCCAGTTGTTGTTGTAGCTGCATGATCTTATCATCTTTTTCTTGAACTAAAATGGATACTTCAGTGGCCTTATCCATCGTTGCAATAGTGTATGCTCCAGCAAATTGTGATAGCCGAGTCAAATTTTCAATTGGATTTGAAGGAATGTCTTTCCATACAACTTCCATTACTTCATTTCCTGGGGGTGTTTCAATCCTTATTATTTTTCTTTTTTTTCCTTACTACAACTTTATGAAGAGGGATGTAGAGTACATCTAGTGGAGGGATATCAGTTACCTTCAGAACAATCTCATCGGTAGGAAACGCAGGAATGACTTTTGTATTTTGGGAGGTTATCCCAGGATTTTCAATGATTTCTTTTGCTGAGACTATTTGTCCCTATGGAGTCTGAAATTATGTATCTTTCTGTGAAGATGATACCTCTGGGGTATTTATCAATGTGTTGCTAGCTGAAATCCAGAATTTATCTAGTTCATTTTCATTTTTTGAATCTGATTGTTTTGTTCTGATTTCTTTGCTTGCTTCAGTTATGTAACTAGTAATCAAAACATTTTGAGGGATACGTTTGAGTCTTTGTTCTCTGTACTCATTGAATCTCTGTAATTCTTCTGGATTTATGTTCAATTTGACAAAATTTTAGATTTCTTCAAAAGTTCCAACAAATTGCAAAATGTCTTCAAATCTATCATCAGTGTGTATGATAGGTTTGATTTTGACTGACTGAGTAAATTGTTAGCAATCGTTTCTAGGTCAAAATTCCTTGGGGGTAAAACAAGGAGCTTCAAATGCTCAATATTCTGACATTCTTTCAATGCATGATTGAAATTGCTGAGGGTGAATGTACCACATTGACTTGGAAAACTTGGCCATAAAGATTTTTTACTATCTTTCAAAGATTTAGTGAGTCCATTACCAACACTTTGGTAAGCGACTTCTCTCGCCATTAATTTATCTAAAAAATATAAAGGAACAACACGTGGAGGAGTGGAGCTTCCAAATACTCTGATATATGAAAATGATTCTTCAATAAAACATCTCCCTATCATTTGAAGGTCTGAAAGGGCTTCCTTAGTGAACCTAGGGCTCACTCTGTCAAACATTAATTGATGTAACGGTAATACAACTCCATAACATAGCCTGTGAAAATGTGGTGCATAATTGTGTTCCCATATCTCTTTATGACTCAAATGAATAGGGGTGGGATCCTTGGGAGTCCATTTCCAACACATAACTGGAAAAGTGGTAGAAAAAAAGATAGCATCAAAAACATATGCACTCATGAAAAATTGGGGGACGGGTTTGGAGGAAGAAGCTCTTGTCTGGAAATATTCATTAATCTCTTTAGCTATATTTTCAGAAAGAATGGTTGCCCAATTCATGATGTGGGAATTAACAAAGGAGTCAATCAGGGGAAGCCAATTTATAGAGAACTTGGTATTATCAAGGAGACCATATAATCTGCATAGCATCACGGCTGCAAAATTGTAGGGATTTTCAAGTGAGGCAATGGGATACATACCTGATTTCTCATGTTTGAACTTGTTATCCAGTTTCCTCCAACCCTGAATTTTCTTGAAAGGGTCCTCATTGTTCTTTGCAAATTTCTCAACAAATCTATTATCATAGATGTCTTGTTGGTCGGGTAACTTGTACATGACTTTAAAATATTCAGCTCAGAAAGAACCTAAGATCTCATTCTTAGCAGTTCTTAATTGTCTATCCTTGATTGTTGAATTGTCAAGCACCCACCTAATCATGTCGGTATATGGTAAAAGAGTGGCCCTTGTTGCTATCCTATGAAGGAAGGAGAATACAATATCTTTAAACTGTAAATTTGAGGGTGTTGCATCATCAGCAGTTTCCTTGACCTCCACTACTTCAGGTTTTTCATCTTCAAGAATAGTATAGATAGCTTGTCACTTCGTAGCACCTCCTTCGGCAATGCAGACCGTATCTGAGATTGTCGGCGACATTTCTGTGTATTCCACTTCTGCAACAGTCTGTTTGTCGTGCTTCTGCATTACTTTGCGTATGGACATATCTTGAAGGAAAATCCATATTAAAGACAGAGTAATGATCAAATGATGGAAGATATATTGAAATGACCAATTTTGAAAGAAAATATCCGGGAAACAGCTATATCATTAATTAATCGCAACAAATCAATAACTGCTTACATTGGGACGATAAAACATACTTAATAGTTCCTAACATGATTTATTTTGCGTAAAAAATTTATTTAAACCTGTCAAATCCATCACATCGCACCCTTTGAACCTATCTTTATGAAGCACATTACTTTTAGTTTATGCGATATGCGATTTCATGATATCGCAAAATCTCAAAATCGCAGTATCGTAATATCGCAAAATCGGAGTGTTGCAATATCTGAACTTTGGTAAACTCTGCTTAAAGTTTCAAACATATATTCGCGATGTGTGATTTATGTTATCACTTGCAAAACTCAGATCGCAGATCACAAAATCAGGATTTCATTTTTTTTTTACTTAACTTCCAAAATATTATGCGAGATTTGTGATTTGCGATAGGCTAATCACAAGGATGTTTTATTAATTTCTTTTTTGTTTTTATGTTCCCTATTTCTATTTATCAAAGTTCTAGATTATTTTGAAAATAAAAATGGGGGAAGTTGTTGCATAGCACAACAATTGGCGATTCACTTGGGAGAACCAGATATCTCTGATTGGTTTATTTTGATATTTCTTAACTTTCAAAACAAGAAAAAGATATAAGAATAAAAGTAGTATGATTCATGAATTAAACAGTGTTTTTTCAGAATATAATCTATTTACCTATCTCATTTCTTCTTAATTAACCCCTTCAATGATAATACTTAGGTATCTGTATCAGTCAGTACTCAGATTTAAAAAGATAAAGTAGGTATTATCTAAAATTGGTTTCATAGATTTTTACTCAATTATCACAAATAGAGCCATTGTTGCCAGCAAGCATTTATAGCCTCGATAGGGTTATATTTTAACCAATAATGATTCATGGTCCCATATGAATTTGATTTCTTATTTCAAAATATAATTTGACATGTAATTGAATTTCTTTTTCCTGACACATTTTCAAAATCATTGTCCAAGTTTGGTGGCCTGATAGTGACAATGTCATTCACTAATAGTAATTTAGACTGAACAAGTTGGCTCGTAATGAGACCCCTTGTCTATTGATTTTTTTATAATCATTTAGCTATTACCCTATTGTAGTATGCAGTATTGGTAATATCAGTCTAGATTATTTCTCCATGATCATGATAAACAAGCTCGTGATGAGACTTATTTTCTTTTGAATTTGTGCATCATATATTTCTTTTTTCTTTTTTGAATTATAATTTGAAGAAGAAATTGTATCAGATGGGAGGAATCATTAGCTCATTTAAGAGTTATGGATGATAATTATAGAGTTGGTAGATACCTTTTCGTAGAGAATCCTTGCTAAGTTAACAGTTTCCTTTTTTTACTGATACATAACAAATATATTTCAAATAAGTAAATTTCAAATTATTTCAAAAAAATAAAGTTTATTCAATTCGCATAGCTATAATCATCTTTTTACTTCACTTATTTATAGAAGCGAAAGATCAAAATAATTTATCAGAAATTTTAAAAATTTGAATCAACCAAAAATGATGCTATTTTTAACTTTTTATTTTCCTAAAGCAAAAAATAAAATTTAAAGCTTGATCTAAGAGAAATATTTTTTAAGGATTTGACCATTCACAGGCAAGGAATCTTTCTTACCTGATAAGTCTTGCAACAAAAAGGTGGATAAGCCTATTTTTTCAATGATTTGAAATGGACCAAGCCATAATCTTTGGAATTTGGTATGCTTACATTTTTCCTCATGTGCCTTATCCCATTTCAAAACAAAGTATCCAATCTCAAAAGCTTTTGAGCTGGTGGATGTTGTGTCAAATGAGGCTTTCACTATTTGTTGATGATGAGCATGTATAGCTTTGGCTTTTTCTCTCTGTTCTTCCATTTTAAGAATTTGATCTTGTCTAAGTTGAAGGGAAGACAAAGGATGTTCATCAATAAATTGCACTAAAGCAAATGATGGTATTGTTATATTTGTGGGTACAATTGCTTCTTTCCCATAAACTAACACAAATGAAGAAGTACCTATTGAGGCTTTCTGGGTGATTCTATCTGCCCAAAGAGAAAATAATAGTGCTTTATGTCAATTTTTATGATTTTTTTCTATAGTTCATTTGATGATTCTGATAAGGTTTTTATTTGTAGATTTAGCTAATCCATTACCCTATGGATAATAGTTAGCTAAGTATTTCAATTTAAAACCTCTTTTCAAAGCAAATTCTATCATAGCATTTCTAGAAAAGTAAGATGCATTGTCAAATATCAAAGATGATGGGAGGCCAAACCTGGTGATTATGAACTAATCAATAAAATCTGCAATACTTTGTGTATTAACCACCTTTAACATGATAGCTTCTACCCATTTTGTGAAATAATCTGTTGCAGTTAGAATATACTTATGTTGTTTAGAAGAGTTTGGAGTTATTTAACCTATGATATCTAACCCCATTGTTCAAATGGTTGTTGGATATTTACTAGTTGTAGTGGAAATGCTGCTTTCCTTTCTCTCCCTGCTGCAGTTTGACACACTTTGCATTTTCTCACGTATTCATGTGAATCTTTAAATAGATTTGGCCAATAGTAACCAGCATGCAGTATTTTATGAGCTGTGGTGTTTCCTCTGAAATGACCTCCAGCTGGTCCATCATGTAATTCTTGCATTACTTTTTCAGCTTCAATTTTCTCTAAACATCTCAATAATACAGAATCATAATTCTTTCTAAATAGCACATCATCTTTGAGTTGATATTGATTTTCTTTAAGCCTCGGAGCATGCTTTGCTATATAATTGAGATATAATGGAGCATATCCATTTTTTAAGAAAAAATTCAGATTAGCATATTCTGACTGATAATTATTTAGGCTTACCTCGGATAGTTGTATTTAATTTGATTGATCTTCTTCGGTTGGTAAATGAGAGGCTCCAGTTAACATCTTGCAAATACCTTGTCCTTTAACAATTTTAGCAGGATGTATCTCTACATCATATTCTTGAAGTGCAGTGACCCAATTTTCTCTCTTCTCTCCTACTTCTCATTGGATTAATTACTGCCTTACTGCTGAGTAAGGCACTATTATTTTAGTATGTGTTTTTAGGAGAAAAGGTCTAAAATGTTTCAAAGATTTAAATACAGCATAATCTTATTCTTCCACAGCTGAATAATTTAACTTAGCACCTTGAAGGTTAGAACTAAAAAACAAATTGGTGCTTCAATGTTTTGATCATTTAGCTATGTCAAAACTGCTGCGTATGATGTATCGGAAGAAAATGTATATAATACAAATGGCTTAAGAAAATCAGGATTTTTTAAAGAAGGAGCTTCAATGATGACTTTCTTAATTAACTCAAAATAATTTCTCTCTTCTTTTCCCCATTTAAAAATTGAATTTTTCTTGATCATTGATTATAGGGGTAGGATGATTTGGGAAAAATCGGGAACAAATATTTTTACAAAATTAATTTGTCCTAAAAATGATTGCATCATTTTTTTATTCTGTGGTAGAGGGATGTTTTCAATTTCTTGAATCCTATCAGGGTCAATATGGATTCCTTTTTTAGAGACAATGAACCCTAATAATTTACCTTCTGATAAGGCGAAATAACATTTTTTAGGATTCAAGGAAATGCCGGATTTTCTACATCTTTCAAAAATGTGTTTTAGATGATTAACATGATTGTTTCTATGATTAGAGTAAACAGTAATGTCATCTAAGTATATAACAACTGAGCTATTGATTATTCCTCTTAAAGCTATATCCATAGCACATTGAAATGTAGCACCGGCATTAATCAACCCAAATGGCATTTTTTGATATGCGCATGTTCCCCACTTTGTCTTGAATGTTGTCTTCAATCTATCATCTGGATGTACCATAATCTGATTATATCCTGAAAATCTGTCGAGAAAAGACATCAATTCAGATCTTGCAACTGACTGTAATATCTGTTCCATGGTAGGAAAGGGAAAATTATCCTTTTGGCAAGCTTTATTCAAATTTCTAAAGTCTATACAAATCCTAATGTCTCCATTCTTCTTTCTAACTGGGACCATGTTTGACACCCATTTCGAATGTCTAACAGGAAAAATAACTTTGGCTTTGAGAATTTTATTTAATTCAGATTTAATCTGACTTTCTAAATTTGGATGGATCTTTCTAAGT
Organism: Pinus albicaulis; assembly: GCA_034641835.2. Classification (NCBI taxonomy): domain Eukaryota; kingdom Viridiplantae; phylum Streptophyta; class Pinopsida; order Pinales; family Pinaceae; genus Pinus; species Pinus albicaulis. The sequence continues at coordinate 763,663,132 of CM076572.1, forward strand.
TTTTTTTGAACATGCTTATCATTTGAGTTCATTGGTATGGTATGCTGAATTATGGAAGTATCATATGTCTTAAGATCTGAATAATCCCATGCAAAGATATCTTTATATGTTTTCAGCAACTTAATGAATGACATCCTTTCTTCAGGTTTTAAACCAAGACCTAGGTTGATGTTTTGAGGTTTTTTTGGTATACCAAGATTAATCAATTCAAATTTTAAAGTAGAACTCTGGGTTTTCAATCGGTAAACTTTTAAAACCTATCTTTTAAATCATAGAGATCTTCCATTTTAACTACAAATTTGGGAATTGGATTAGTATTTTGTTTATCTTCAATCTGTAAGTCATGTTCATGTTCATCTACGATTTGACCTTCATAAGCTTTGTCTGATGTAATAAATTCTACTATATCTGCATCATTGTTAAATACTCTCCAATTTGTTACGTTGTTAGGAATGGATTGCCTAAAAATTAACTCAATTGAAAATATGTCTGGGCTAAATTCTTCGGATGGTATAAGCTTAAATGCTACATTAGCAGGTAAATTAGCACTTTCATTTTGTAATTTAGGAACTGTGGTAATATTAAATGCAGAAAAATGGGATGTAAGGCTCTGATCTAAAGTTTGATAGTGTTTCAAATGTCCAGAAATACAATGAATTGTATTTCTGACTTGTCTAACAACTATTTTAGAATCTCCATATACCTGCAAATATTTAACATTTAAAATAATAGCTTTTTACAGACCTTGTATCAATGCTTCATATTCAGCGGTATTATTCATGCATTGGAATTCGAGTCTGCAAGCTAGCATTGTTTTCTCTCCTTTTGGATTGATTAAAACACAACCTACTCCCACACCATCTTCTAATTTTGAACCATCAAAGTATAAAGTCCAAAATAAATAATTTTTTGAAATTTTATTACTAAGATTAACACATCTAAAAGTGTATGTTTGAGAAAAGTTTTCAATTTGAGAAATAGAAATGTTTATTGAAAAAGGTGAAATTTGGGCATTGAATGATCCAAGAAATGATTCAGCTGAGTAATTTCCAATAATATTGTTAGTGAAAGCAACAGGTTCATTTGTTTCTTCAAGTTCAGTGATTGTATGTTTCATAAATTTCTTGCGATCAATTCTGATTTGATTTGGTTTACCATTATATGGAAACCACATGTGTGACCAATCGGTAGCAAAATATCCATGTAACTTTTTAGACCAATCCCTGCTTAAAATAAGACAATAAAATTTAGGGATGTCTGCGACCAAAATATCAATTACTTGCATTACCTTTGGATTGGATGATAATCTAATGGATACTAACAACATTTCTCCAATGACCTCTACTTTTGTTCTATCTAATTGAACTATATGTAACATAATTTTGAGGAGTGATATTCAATTTTGTACACACCATTCTTGGCATGACGTTTGAAGAAGCTCCTAAATAAATAAGACAGTTATGAACTTTTTTATTAAAAATATCATAAGTCAAAAGTAAAGGAGGAGTGTGAGAAATAGGTCTATCACCAACTAAAACAAGATCATTGGGATTTACTTTGTTTGTAGATGACAGAGGTTTTCCCATATCTTTAGAAGCTTGGGCTATAACTGGTGGTTGTATAGGATCTACAGGGATTTCCTTGAGTTCTCTAAGTAAAATTTTATGTTGTTGTTTAAGTTTGTTCATTTCATGTAATGAAATATTTTCTTTGGTCTTTTTCATATCTTCAACTATATTGTATTCCACTTTATCTGAAACTATCAAAGTTTTGGAAGTTGTAATAGGATCAGATGAAATAGGATCTGTTTGAACAGTTTTGGATTTTTTGACTGTTGTTTTCTCATTTGTGGGGAGAGATTTATGTTTCTGATTTGATATAGTTGAATCAAGAGAAGATTTGATTCTTGTAGACATAGGCATAGCTTCTCTTTATTCTTCTGTGGGGAGAATGAAATACCATAACCCATTCAGTTCAAATTCTTCCTCAGACTATGGTTCTTGTTCATATGGTGAGATATCTTCAATATCTTGATCAGATTCAGCATTTGAAATAACATTTGGAGGCTGAGAAGTTGAATACGTATTTTTATTAAATGAGCGATATGATTTTTTAGGTAATAATTATTTGGCAACTTGTTTCTTTATATCAATCATGTCATTTGACATAGTCTTTAACACTTTTTGAATACCTTCAAGATCGAATGGATCTTTCAAGACTTTCTTTTTGGAATCTTGACTAAATATCACTTTCTTTGATTTCCTGTCTTCTATCTCTGATCGTTTTTCTAATGCTAATATTCTTTTCTCTACAGCAAGAGCTTCTTTCATGTTTTCTAAAAGGGTAGCTTTACCAGCTCTATCTAAAAAAATAACTATATTAGAAGGTAAATAAGAAATATACCATTATATTTGTACATCAACAGCAGGCTTGGCAGCGGTTGGAATTTTGTTTAATAACTTGTTAAATCTGGAGTTGAAATCTTTGATCCTTTCACCTGAATTCATTTTTAGATTGGAAAGAGAATTGATTAAAGATGCAACATTTCTATCATCTCCAAATTTTGCAAGAAAAAATTGTTCAAAAGTTGCCCAATCGGCAATAGATCCTGCTGGTAGTGAAAAGTACTAGGATCCTGCAGATCCTTGTAAAGTATAAGGAAAAAATTTGACTACAATGTCTTCATGAGCAACTCCATTAAGATTCATGGCTAACATAAAATTATTGATATGTTCTTCAACAGGAAGACCATCATCTGGATTATATTTAGGTAGCCATTTTTCGGGATGATCTGGAAGAGGATTTGGATTCGCAATCAATACAACACCAGGATTTGTCCAAGGTCGATTAGCCATAATTGGATTTGAAGTTTGTGAAGATATAGAAGTAGATCCAGAAGTAGGGGGGATGGATGTAGAGCTTACAACTGGAACAGTACTACTTGTGATAGTACTGACTGTTTGAGTAGAGGAAATGGAAGAATAAGAAGATGTAGATTGAGTAAGAGAACGTGAAGAAGTAACTGAATGAAAATTTGATGTGACTTCACTCGTATATGAATTAGATCTGGATATAGAAACTTTTTTGCGATGTGATTCTATAGGAAACTCAAAAGGAGGAATTCCAAGTATTTCACTTTTGGATCGGGTTAATATACCAGTTTCTTTAAAGAGGGAAGTGACACTTTCTTTAGAAGCTTATGGATTAACAGGATTTTCTACATAAATAGATATTCCTTTTAATTTATGAATTAAAGACTGAACTTCAGGAGACTCGGGAGTGAATTCTATAGCAGATGACTGTCAAGATATTTGAGGAGATGAGGGGAAAGTTTCTACAATTTTCAATTTCTGAGTTGGTGATTTATAATTTGATCGGGAAGTTGTAGGATGCTTTTGGGGAGATCGAATCTTATGAGGGGTTCTAGTTTGAGATTTAGATTTATATGCCATTCATAATCAGGCCCTCCTTCTAGTGCCAAAAATGTTGAGGCCTCAGAAATCTGTGGCAACAACAAGGGGGATAACCACCTGGTCCAAACCTTAAAGAAGTTTCTTTTCTGTTTGGGATAGTGGCTCCGACTGGGTGTAATGGGACAAGTTTCCCAGATTTGGGTTTTGTATGACTATTGAGTTTTTCTCAAATGATTTGCAGGAATAATAACTAAAAACTAAAACAAATTTATTCTAAAATACAAAACTTTGAATTAAATTTAATATAATCTAACCCGAGATAATGCTAATTTTATGCGATATAGAATGATATCTATTCAGTTTGTGATGATTTAGATCAATCACAGACTTAATAGAATTAATACTTTGTAAGATGATTCTTTTGAGAAATAGTTAATCAAAAGAAGATGTGAAACATATCGCATATATTCTGATGATCATACATAAAACAAATCAATTTCTATCCTTATATCGTACAATAATGCAACTGATATTTCAAACAGAAACAATTGATGTCTTACATAATTCATGAAAGCTAGACTTATCACTAATGTTTAAAACAGAGTTTAGCATGCATGATAATAGTACCAGATGTGTACTATCATGTTCATCTGATCAGTGATAATAGGCCACAATCAATCCTTCTATCAATAATTTTTTCATAGAATACAAAAGTGCATCAACAGTGATCAAAAAAATGATATATAACTAAAAATTCTGTGTTCCATCATTTTATCAAGGCATCCACAAACTTACAATAAAGCATTATTTTTAAATGTTCTTAATAAAAATTTTGGACCCTTCTCTAAATGCATGAGAAGGGTTTAAATACTACATTAGCTACTTACAAAAATAGATTATACAAAATATCTTATGAGGTGGTTTCAAACAACCTTCCTCATTCCTAGTATCTAATTGCTAAATTTGAAATTATTTAAAAACAAATTAACTTATGATCATGCCCGATGATAGATTACTGCCAGCTCTATTTTTCTGCTCACAAATATTGGACATTGGCTGAACTTGTGAAGGCTTCCCGAACTGTGTCTTCATCTGCCCAGTAAATATAGCATCATGTAAAAGTGGCTGCATTTTCTGTATGGAATCCAAAGAGCAATTCAATGTCATTATTTGACTATGTGGCTTAACCAGTAGCTACCAGTATGATTCTCAATCAATCGTTTTCAGCTGTGCAAGCGTTTCTTCTCGGAGTTGACCTGTGTTTTTCCAAATTTTCTCTAAATTTATGAGATCAGGAATCGATTTATGATTTCCTTGTTTAATCAAACCAGAGGTATGCAACATGTGGTTAATCATTTTGACCATACTCTTAGATATACCTATTTCTCTGGCTATGGCCAATTCTTCCTATTTTACCTGTGCATCCCAGTCAGTAAAAAGGATATCTTTAAAATTTTCTTTGATCTTTGGGAGACTTGACTTTCTCCCTTCCTCTGAATCCTGCCATTCAATATAATCAACAATTTTTGTATTGAGTTCATTAAACTCAATTATCTGATTAATGACTGTATTAGTCAACTGTTCATTGATTTCCAAGTGTGGGATTATGTCTGACATCTGTAATATAAACAAGTTTTGTTGTTTTGAGAGTAAGGCATTTAATGCCAATGCTTATTTTATGAATTCCTCTGCAGTAGGAATACCTTCATATTTTGTAAGATCTTCTCTCAATTATTTAATCAGTGTGTTTTTGCTAAATAAGTCATTTTCATGACTTATCTTAAGCACTTCCATATCTTGCTAAAATTTGAGGAGTTGTTGCTCTACCTTATGATTCAGACTGTTCCTTTATTCATCTAGTTGTTGTTGTAGCTGCATGATCTTATCATATTTTTCTTGAACCAAAATGGATACTTCGGCTGCCTTATCCATCGTTGCAATAGTGTATGCTCCAGCAAATTATGATAGCCGAGTCAGATTTTCAATTGGATTTGAAGGAGTGTCTTTTCATACAACTTCCATTACTTCATTTCCTGGGGGTGTTTCAATCCTTATTATTTTTCTTTGTTTCCTTACTACAGATTTATGAAGAGGGTTGTAGAATACATACAGTCGAGGGATATCAGTTACCTTCAGAACAATATCATCAGTAGGAAACGCAGGAATGAATTTTGTATCTTGGGAGGTTATCCCAGGACTTTCAATGATTTATTTTGCTGAAATTATTTGTCCCTGTGGAGTCCGAAATTTTGTATCTTTCTGTGAAGAGGATACATCTGGGGTATTTATCAATGTGTCGCTAGCTGAAATCCAGAATTTATCTAGTTCATTTTCATTTTGTGAATCTGATTGTTCTGTTCTGATTTCATTGCTTGCTTTAGTTATGTAACTAGTAATCAAAACATTTTGAGGGATACGTTTGAGTCTTTGTTCTCTGTAATTCTTCTGGATTTATGTTCAATTTGACAAAATTTTGGACTTCTTCAAAAGTTCCAACAGATTGAAAAATGTCTTAAAATCTATCTTCGGTGTGTATGATAGGTTTGATTTTGACTGACTGAGTAAACTTGTTAGCAATATTTTCTGGGTCGAACTGCCTTGGGGTTAAAACGGGGAGCTTCAAAAGCTCAATATTCTGACATTGTTTCAATGCATGATTGAAATTTCTGAGGGTTAATGTACCACATTGAATTGGAAAACTTGGCCATAAATATGTTTTACTATCTTTCAAAGATTTAGTGAGTCCATTACCAACACTTTGGTAAGCGACTTCTCTCACCATTAATTTATCTAAAACATATAAAGGAAGAACATGTGGAGCGGAGCTTCAAAATACTCTGATATCTGAAAATTATTCTTCAATAAAACATCTCCCCATCATTTGAAGGTCTGAAAGGGCTTCCTTAGTGAACCTAGGTCTCACTCTATCAAACATTAATTGATGTAATAGTAATACAACTCCATAACATAGTCTGTGAAAATGTGGTGCATAATTATGTTCCCATATCTCTTTATGACTCAAATGAATAGGGGTGGGATCCTTGGGAGTCCATTTCCAACACATAACTAGAAAACTGGTAGAAAAACAGATAGCATCAAAATCATATGCACTCATGAAAAATTGGGGAACGAGTTTGGAGGAAGAAGCTCTTGTCTGGCGATATTCATTAATCACTTTAGCTAGATTTTCAGAAAGAATGGTTGCCCAATTCATGATGTGGGAATTAACAAAGGAGTCAATCAGGGGAAGCCAATTTATAGAGAACTTGGTATTATCAGGGAGACCATATAATCTGCATAGCATCGCGGCTGCAAAATTGTAGGGATTTGCAAGTGAGGCGATGGGATACATACCTGATTTCTCATGTTTGAACTTGTTATCTAGTTTCCTCCAACCCTAAATTGTCTTGAAAGGGTCCTCATTGTTCTTTGAAAATTTCTCAACAAATCCATTATCATAGATGTCTTGTTGGTCGTGTAACTTGTACATGAATTTCAAATCTTTAGCTCTGAAATAACCTAATATCTCTTTCTTAGTGGTTCTTAATTGTCTGTCCTTGATTGTTGAATTGTCAAGCACCCACCTAATCATGTCGGTATATGGTAAAAGAGTGGCCCTTGCTGCTATCCTATGAAGGAAGGAGCATGCAATATCTTTAAACTGTGAATTTGAGGGTGTTGCATCATCAACAGTTTCCTTGACCTCCACTACTTTAGGTTATTCATCTTCGAGAATAGTATAGATAACTTTCCACTTTGTAGCACCTCCATCGGCAGTGCAGACTGTATCTGAGACTATCAGCGACATTTTTGTGTATTCCACTTCTGCAACAATCTACTTGTCGTGCTTCTACATTACTTTGTGTATGGACATATATTGAAGGAAAATCCCTATTAAAGATAGAGTAATGAACAAATGATGGAAGATATATTGAAATGACCAATTTTGAAAGAAAAGATCCGAGAAACAGCTATATCATTAATTAATCGCAACGAATCAATAACTTCTCACATTGGGATGATAAAACATACTTAATAGTTCCTGACATGATTTATTTCCACGTAAAACCTTTATTTAAACCTGTAAAATACATTGCATCATGCCGTTTGAACCGATATTTATGCAGCACATTACTTTTTGTTTATGTGATATCACAAAATCGCAAAATCGCAGTATCGAAATATCGAAAAATAGGAGTGTCGCAATATCGAAACTTTGGTAAATTCTACTTAAAGTTTCAAACATATATTCATGATGTGTGATTTATGCTATCGCTTGCGAAAATCATATCGCAGATCGCAGAATCGGGATTTCATTGTTTTGTTACTTAACTTTCAAAAGATTATGCGAGATTTGCGATTTGTGATAGGGTAATCACAAGGATTTTTTATTAATTTCTTTTTTGTTTTTATGTTTTTATTTTAATAAAAGATATAATGTTTCTGGAGTTTAATTTTTTTTTTTAATCTAAAATTAAAAATACATTTTTAAGAAGGGTCCCTGTTATGAAGGTAAATCCTCTTTGTGGACAGAGACGATCCCTCTAGCCCTAGGGTGGGTCTAGTAACAAAAGGACACGCTAAAGTGTTGCTTCCTAGTTAATGAATGAAAAAAAGACATGGTAGATTTCCCTACCTTGAATCCAACATTGTTGATGTTGCGAAAAGAGTAGTGGCCTCTCTCTCTTGCCTTGGCAAATCACGATCCGGTCGCTATCACGCCCAGATACCTTCACAGAAAACAAAGAACAAGAACAACATATAGTAGCATAGTTTCACTCACAACTATTAGCTATTCAAAGAGGGCTAAACATATCATATAAAATAAACATCATAACACAATAGTGGAACCAAACATTAGTCATGTATATTAATGGGTAGAAGGAAGAGTACAACCGATGCTTTGACATCGTGATCTCCTCCAGTAGGGTTCAGACGAAATGCGTCTCAACTATCAGTCAAGGAATTCAGACTCAATCTCTCTTAGAATTCATCGACTCGAGCTATCTCAACACTATCTTTCTTACTCTATCCCCTCTAGAAGCTTAGCTATAGTATAATTCTCTAGTTCATCTATTCAGCCATTTTTCTATAATGTGTTCAAATAGCTTATACTAAAGGAGATAGTTTCTTATATAGAGGAAAGAGAGGAGGTTGGGATCCCTAAAAAGGTGGGAGGGAGTCCTATCCTTTAGGAGAGTTCCAAGGGAGGTGGAAACTAGTCACTAAAGGAAGGAGCCTGTGGTGGTTTCAATTCAACCACTAGAAAATTTGGCGGAAATTCCGACGGCCAATTCGTCGCTATTCCGACACATAGTCATCGCAAGAGCGACAGTTCGAGGGCGGGCAAAACGTGGTTTGCCATACCGTTGCAGTTTCGACGCAATTAAAAAGTGTCGCACTATCGACAATTTTTCCGTCGCTTCCAAACAAGCGTCACTCTTCCGACGTTTCCCAATTCGTCGCACCTCCGACCTTTGTAAACTGTCGCACTTTTGAAGAAATGTGGTCCGACGTTTTGAACGTCGCTCTTCCGACATTTGTAAATTGTCACAATTACGACGAAATGCGGTTCGACGTTTTGAATGTCGCTCTTCCGACGTTTTTAAACTGTCACAATTCTGATGCAATGTGGTCCGACGTTTTGTACGTCGCTCTTTCAACGATTGTAAACTGTCACAATTCCGACGAAATGTAGTCCGACGTTTTGGACGTCGCTCTTCCGACGTTTGTAAACTGTCACAATTCTGACAAAATGTGGTCTAATGTTTTGAACTTCGCTCGTCCGACGTTTTTATACTGTCGCTCTTCTGACTTTTTTAATCTATCGCAATTCCGACGCTTACAAGGCATCGGTATAGCGACGACGGGTTCAATTTAAAAAAAAAAAATGAAACTTTAAAAGAGGAAAAACATTGTTTTGAATATATTATATGAAGTAAAACAGTCCATGAAGTCATTACATTTTCACATCTGAAGATTGGAACCCAAATATCCATCTATAAAAGTGGAAGTCCCACCCCAGACAATGATAGAAAAATACCCCATGTCACATACAGGGACATGATATAAAACCCAGTAACGGTCCACATGGAGATTATCGACAATCTGAGAAAGCATCCAAATATGTCTGAGGCATCTATAAGAAAGTGAAATAGCAGTATGTAGAATAGTAAAGCAACAGATAGAGTACCGACGTCCATTGTCCCAAATACAAATTAAAGTACCCAAAATCCTTGAACAGAGAAAAACGCTAATCATGTGAGGAGTGTGATATGTCCAAAATATAAAAAGACCATCAGACCATATCAATAAACCAGCAACATAGACCAGCATAGCTAGTTTTGAAGGCAGAGTGATAAACATTAATCATTTTTTTTTCACAAGAGAAAAATGTTGTTTTGAATATATTATATGAAGTAAAACAGTCCATGAAGTCATTACATTTTCACATCTGAATATTGGAACCCAAATATCCATCCAGAAAAGTGGAAGTCCCACCCCAGACAGTGATAGAAAAATACCCCATGTCACATACAGGGACTTGATATAAAACCCAATAATGGTCCACATGGAGATTATCGACAGATCTGAGAAAGCATCCAAATATGCCCGAGGCATCTATAAGAAAGTGAAATAGCAGTATGTAGAATAGTAAAACAACAGATAGAGTACCGACGTCCATTGTTCCAAATACAAATTAAAGTACCCAAAATCCTTGAACAGAGAAAAACGCCAATCATGTGAGGAGTGTGATATGTCCAAAATATAAAAAGACCATCAGACCATATCAATAAACCAGCAACATAGACCAACATTGCTAGTTTTGAAGGCAGAGTGATAAACATTAATAATTTTTTTTTCACAAGAGAAAAAACGTTATTTTGAATATATTATATGAAGTAAAACAATCCATGAAGTTATTACATTTTCACATTTGAAGATTGGAACCCAAATATCCATCCAGAAAAGTGGAAGTCCCACCCCAGACAGTGATAGAAAAATACCCCATGTCACATACAGGGACTTGATATAAAACCCAGTAACTGTCCACATGGAGATTATCGACAATTTGAGAAAGCATCCAAATATGCCCGAGGCATCTATAAGAAAATGAAATAGCAGTATGTAGAATAGTAAAGCAACAGATAGAGTACCGACGTCCATTGTTCCAAATACAAATTAAAGTACCCAAAATCCTTGAACAGAGAAAAACGCTAATCATGTGAGGAGTGTGATATGTCCAAAATATAAAAAGACCATCAGACCATATCAATAAATCAACAACATAGACCAGCATCGCTAGTTTTGAAGGCAGAGTGATAAACATTAATCATTTTTTTTTCACAAGAGAAAAAACGTTGTTTTGAATATATTATATGAAGTAAAACAGTCCATGAAGTCATTACATTTTCACATCTGAAGATTGGAACCCAAATATCCATCCATAAAAGTGGAAGTCCCACCCCAGACAATGATAGAAAAATACCCCATGTCACATACAGGGACATGATATAAAACCCAGTAACGGTCCACATGGAGATCATCGACAATCTGAGAAAGCATCCAAATATGCCCGAGGCATCTATAAGAAAGTGAAATAGCAGTATGTAGAATAGTAAAGCAACAGATAGAGTACCGACGTCTATTGTTCCAAATACAAATTAAAGTACCCAAAATCCTTGAACAGAGAAAAACGCTAATCATGTGAGGAGTGTGATAACCATCTGCAGAAACCCAGGCTCACTTGTAAGATCAGGCTCGCTTGATTCCAAAATTGGTAACCATCTGTTGTATCCGAGATGTAAGGTTCAGGCTCGCTTGTTTCCATTAGTAGCCCGCTATAGCATCCACCCTGTTCATAGCAAAAAGGTTCCTGTACTAGATATACAGAGAAAGAGTATAATACGTAGACCATATAAACATGGCTCTGTATTTCAAAAAACAGGTTTAAAATAGAAACAGGGCAACATTTTTTTTCTAAGTAAATTTAATCTATTAACAGTGGGAATAAAATTACACCGAATTCAAAATCATTGCCCAGACTCATGGCAAATTTGTCATCAAAAAATCAAAAAATTAAGAAGACCGCCCTCATACGGGGAAACCAGTCTTGAACGTTTAATTTACAGAATTCAAAAATATTACAAAGGTCCAGCACAGTAAAATAATCTAAAAGCAGCCCAATTAAGTGGGCCACGAAGCAAGAAAAACAAATTAACCAAACTACTCCTCCGGCTCCTCGACAATTCGGCACCATCCTTCGGAAGGTCCAAGATCGCTAGGTGCTACCTCCACATTCATGCCATGGCTCCCCTCTTGAAGGCCCGAATGCTGGCCGGATTTTTCCGAGCTCAGACCCGCCGGACAGGTGCATTCTTCCTCCGTTTGGGCCTCCTCGTAGAAAACCACAGTGACTGAAGCTGTAATTCATGGGCGGTTGAGACAGAAATTAAAGGAAAATTGCGCAGTGCGCGTCGTGGGAGAAGGTGAACTAGCGGTGAGGAAACAAGGAGTAGGTGAATCCATACGGTGGCCAGATCCTACAACCCGACCCTGCCCACTCCTAGTATTTGGATAGCGACCTGTGTAATAATCACTGGACTTGCCGGAAGACAACTCGGTTGAGGGGCTGGAGGGAGCGCACAAGAGTTCACCTCTAGTGATCCCCCTGCGGCAACGCATCCTTTGACACACGCGAGGCATGGGTGCAGTCTCAATAGCAGTGGGCACAAGAGGATACAGAGAAGCAGAATTCCAAGAAACAAAGGAAGACAGACAAGGACCAGACCGAGATAAATGCAGATATGCAGCAAGGTCTACACAGCAGTTCAGCTGGCCACTTCTCCTTCTCGTCACAGTGAGCAGGCAGTGTAACCTAGCAACCGGCTCGTCTGAAAAACCATAGAAAAATGCCATTTTATCGACTCGACTGCAATGCAATCAAAGGACGCCCATCATAATTAATCTCTGATCATTAATGAGAGCTGAAGTCTGGATCATATTGGAGCATGCGGAATCACTAATAGGAGTGGAGGTCTGATCTTGAACAGTGTTAAAACTTAATACGATTAGATGTGAAAACCTTGGAACTTAATTGAACAACGTTAAAACTTAATGTGATTGATATGAAATTGCCACATCCATGTCCCATCGCCTTAAACACCATCGAATGCACCTGCAGCTAGGAGAAGGGAAAGTTCTGATTGAGGACACGTGGCAGAAATTGATTGGAGCAGATCTTTGTTTGGGCCGCTCGCACAGTGGAAATCCGGACCCGAAAAATATTAGGGCGAATTTGATAATAAATTCACATCACAACTCTCCCTCCGTACGCCAGCCCAACTTCGGACCCGAAAAAGATTAGGGCGGAATTCATTTGGTTTTCGCGTCACAAAATTGGCCGACGTCAGCAGGCTATTTTGGAACGCGAATTTTGTTTGAATTATGGTTTATCGTCGTTTGAAGTCCGGCGGGCTCGACTTAAGAACAATTTTGTTTGATCCCATCTTATAAAATTTGTGTTGGTTTTCTTTGATAATACACATATTTATAATAAATCATGGGAATACCACACTAGTAAACATGTGAAAAAGTTATATAAATTATTGAGAACAATCATTTTTATGTAAAAATTATCCAAATGTGCTTTTGGAAAATAAGAATTCGAGTATTTGGTTCATATTGTTTTAAAGGAAGGAGTGAAGTTGGAGCCTCAAAAGATGCAACCTATTACAAAATGACCTATTCCTAAGAAAATCAAGGTTCTTAGAAGATTTTTTAGACTTACATGATCAATATGATGATAATTATGATAATTTCACAAAACAATGACTAGCTATTTTGAGGGATGAGATATTAGAACTTCAGCTTGATGAGGATTTTTTAAGAGCTTTGTTTCTTCTTTTGAAATCAATAAAATATTCTCCCAAACTGAAAATATGTGTTCTTGAGATAATTTCTGAAAATTATGAAAATGAAATTAAACTTTTGCATTCTCAAATTCAGTCATACAATTTCCGAAATCCTAAAGAATTATTTGAAAATCTTCCTTCTCCTAAGCAAGAGGAAATTGTACTATCTTTTGACTTGCATATTGAGGATGATTATTCTTTCAAACACAAGACAGAAGAAATAGTTTCAAGGCTTAGTATTCAAAATACAACTGAGCAACCAGTCATTGAAGGCCTAGAAGTAAATAACATACATCATACTTTTATTGATCCTATATCAGATTATATGGAGAATATTTTTAGCCCAATCTGCAAACATGTTTTCTCTATAAGGATAAAATACATCAAAAGTGGCCTTTACACATCATATCATTTATTATAAAGGCACATGATCATAATATACTTCCAATTTTGATCACAAGAAATCAAGTTATCCATTTATTGTTACAACTACTTGATTGGCTTCATTGGCATTTTTGTATTACCTGATTCAATAAGATTTTTAGTAGATTGAGTAGGTAGATGAGTGCCAATAAGCTCATAATTTTGAGCATTTTTTTTTAGTTTTCAATTTTCAGCTAGTTTTTCATTAAGTTGGTTCGAAAACTTTTGTGTGTTGTTTTAGTTTCAGATCAGATTTCAGTTTGCAGAAGACAGAAGACATTTACAGGTTCACCAAGGTCAATGGATGAGGACAACTGACCTGTTGTTCTTGACTTTTCACCAGGAAAAACCATCACCAAGTGGAGACAGTGTTAGACTCCTATACCAATAAGTGTCATATTTCATGATTGACTTGATGGGATATGTAATATGTTCATACCTTTTCTTGTTACAAAGGTTTTCCATATTATCAAAAAATAAAAAAAATTTAAAAAATGTAAAGAGGGTATACCCTAAAAAAAAATCAAAGGCTAAAAAGAATAAAAATGGCCAAAAAAGTAAAATAAAATGAACCCCACCAAAAGAAAGGCCAGGGAAAGTGTGCAAGTCTAAATGCCACTACTTTTTGCTCTTATGTAATAAATAAAATTGTGTGCAACTTGTATCCTATGCCACAATTTATGAATAGTCAAACAGTTTAAGCTTGGCTATTTCATCTTTCAATTTCATGTTTTAGAGATAGAGAATAAAATCTGACCAAACTGTTTAATCTTGGCAGATAAGTAGATAGGTAGAGTAAATAAAAGGAGCTCAATAGCTTAATCTGAGCCTTTGGATGTAATAAGGTTAGACTTAGATAGATTTCTACATGTAAAAGAAAATGAAATGTGATAAGGGTTTGCCAGTCTAAGTGCACCCTAATAAAGAAGAAAAAATGGTAGAGTAAAGTAGGTAGGGTAGGTAGATGATGTTGCGGAATTGCATGTGATGGACAATGACTCTAAATGTGTTAATATTTACTTTCATCACAAAGTGAAAAGGCAGACACTATACTGGAAGAAATTCAAAGCAAAGCAAAGTCAAAGTTATTAACTTCCCTTCTCATCTTCCCCTAAAGATTTTACTAATTTCCCCTAAGTACTAAGGTATTTGAAAATTAGAGGGGCTCAAGGCATTTCCTTGACTTTTGGAGGGACCGGACCCTCGGCCCAATAATTGGAAAAGCCTAAGTACTTGAAGTCATTCTTCATAACATTCACTCATTTCTAAAAATCTTTTCCTAAGTAAAATCCCATTTTACTTAGGAAAATTATGCATTATTTCATAAAAAACCCTCAAAATCACATTTTATTCCAAGTCTAAGTGATGAAGTGATTATAATGCAATTTGCTTTTAAATCTTCACTTTCTTAGTTATATTAATGTATTTTGAATTTACATTGTCCCCTTGTCATATTAACATTGATTTTATGTTTAAATCCTTACAAAAATAACCTTCTCCTATTATATATAACTCCTTTTTATATAATATCCCCAAAAACCCATTAATAAATCTTAGCCAAAGTTATTTATTCTCACATGTTTAAATAAAAAACCCACTTTATGCCCCCTTTGGCTAAATATATCATAATATTAAATTCTGCCCCCTATGGTAATTAGATTAATCTGATTTAATTATCATATAATAAAGGTATATTGAAAAAATAATTAAAACATGTTTTATTACGTGTTTTAATACAAAAATAATTCTTCCCCTTTTTATTTTAATCCCCCGACTCCCTTTCCCAAGGTTAAAACTATAAACCCTTTGTAAAATCCCCAATACCTCCCTTAACCGCTAACCTTGGTTAAATCATTTCCCGATCACTTTCCTGCATTTTTATAAACAAATTGATTAATCCTCACGATTAATTAACTCCGCCAATCAGATTCCCCCTGATGAGATTAATTAACGTTTAATTGCGTCGGGCCCTCCATATTAAATCCTCGTCACTTCCACGTCCCCATCGTCGTTCGATCAACCCATCTGAGATCAACGGTTATTAATGATATTGCTAGCCATCCGTGTCTGAACAATAATGCGCGATGGCCCGATAGTTTTGAAACAGTGCCATGCCACACGTCAATCATTCTATGGAATCGCTCGCCCTCTGCCCAAAACCACTTTTCCCCAAAAGCGGTGCGATGGAAACCGCTTACCGCTTGCCTCCCGTGACTCATCCTCCGTACCTGCTGACGTCATTCATTAAATAAATAAATAAAACCCAGTCACCCTTTGGACTTTGTGAATAAAACAATTTTGCCCGCGTCATTTTCATTATTCTATGAATGACCAAAGTCTCATGCAGAGAATTTCAAAAAAAAATTGTCAAGCGCCATCAACTGTATTTTGCTGAAGACAATTGCATACTAGTAATCCAGAGTTCGTACGCCATAGCTTGTACCTGTTTAATCACTGTTCATCTCCCAAAAAACAGGTATTTACCCCAATTCCCGTTAAAAATCTATGAAATCCTAGCTTTTGTTTTAAATTCCACATGAAAGACAGAAACAGAGTTCAATTTGGTCTTCTTCAATCCCCAGAATTGTAAATTGCATTCCCAAAACTTGTAATTGTGTTTGTTCTTCACAAAAACCCGAAATTCATTTCTGAATCCCAAGAACCAGAAATGGAGGTTAGACTTAGATATATTTCTACATGTAAAAGAAAAGAAAGTGTGATAAGGGTTTGCCAGTCTAAGTGCACCCTAATTAAGAAGAAAAAATGGTAGAGTAAAGTAGGTAGGGTAGGTAGATGATGTTGCAGAATTGCATGTGATGGACAATGACTCTAAATGTGTTAATATTTACTTTCATCACAAAGTGCAAAGGCAGACATTTAAGAGGGGGAACTAATATAACGTTAAAAAGAAAACCAGAGCACACATCTACAAATTACCTCCTTAGCTACTGTCACACCATCATTAACTACTTTCGAAGAACCATGCTTGCTCTCCAAGACAACATTTTTCCCTTCACCCCAAGGGTGACTCCAACAAGATCAACAAGTTTGTTCACACCGCCTGCAAGACAAATTGACAATGCTTTCAGTAAGTGTGCAATTGAATGCCAGACCATATGCCAAAACAACCCTCCATGAAAAATTAAAATAACACATTAAAATCGAATATAAGTGGACTCCACCGTAGTGAAGTTTCACGTGCAGGTGACCTTCCTTTAAACATAATTTTTCCTCTGACCTGCAATTTTTTTGTCACTGAGCCATCCTTGTTGAAGTACAACTCCTTTTCCATAGCTCTTGTATTAACTACCTTCTCTCTGTCGCGTAATCTCAGAGTCCCTCTTCTGCTTGAGCGATTAAAGGAAATGGGTGAAAAACTGAAAGAGAAGACAATTGTCTGCCATAATTATCAAACATTGCACCCAACTTCTTCCCCTTTCCATTGTTACCCAATGAGGTAGATGTGGCAATTTTTGTCATACCGCCCAAAGCAGAGGCCATCTTCTCTTATGCTGAATATAGAATTACAATATCTTCATATTAGTATGAACCTTAAAAAACATGACTCCCATTGCTAAAAACCACTTTTAAGTTGTAACATGCAAACTAAACAACTATCGCAACTTTTGGCAACTTCTGGAGCATTAAGAGAGAAAAAACCAAAGAGAAATACAACCACAATCCTCATTTTAATGAGACCGGACTATATATTTGCATTAAGATAATAGAAAGAAATCACGACTATATTAAGGCCAGCACAAAACAATCTTTAACCAGTGTCTCTCGCGGCCTTCAGGTTGCCATGCTAGAGTTTGCATATTTTTAATTTAAATTATTGACCTCTCGTGCCCATATATGAATGCATCCAATGGGATATCTACATCAAATGCTCCTTTATATCCCCAAAAACAAATTCCCTACTACAAGAGCACCAGTATTGATGGATCACCCCACACCATCCCACCCACTAGAAACGGTGAAAAAGGAAACTCGAGAAAACTTCTGAAATATCTCAAGATGACTGTATGGGTGGTTCTTATGAATCAACCAACCATTCAGAACATGCTCATCAATCCAAACCATGAGTATTATGTGACGATATTCAAGCAGGCATTGAATCGGATTTCTGAAGCTATGTTAGAGAAACCCTAAACTCTCACTGAAATAGGTGAAATGTGGCACCACTCAGAGATTGACATGTGCCAATTGGTACAAGTGGTATACAATTGGCATGCTCAAACAACGAGGTGATGTAGGAATGACATGAGGGAGAAAATATCAAAAAAGCCCTGAATCTGGAGAACTAAATCTCATCACCAACCTGAGATTGACAACTTTACATGATGTAACCTATGAAATCGTAAATGGAGAAATCATAGTAAAAATAAAGTAACCTATGTAACAATAAAGTTGGATTCATCTTGGGAGTGGTAATGTGAGAAATCATAGTGAACAACAGGAAACATGCAGAGTTGCTTACAATCAAATAGATGAAAAAACACATACAAAAAACCTAGACAATAATCATGAACAAGCTTAATATTGAATTATGAACTGTAAAGGAACTTAAAAAATGTGACATTACGAACCTGGTCAAGCGCACAACCAAAAATATCCTAGACATGACCCTGGTTGACAAGTTGTATTGCTCATGATGCAAGAGGATTTGTACCTGCACTGCCAAGTCAATCAAAATTCATCATTATCTATACAATAAATACAAGTAATTGATGTAGTATTTTTTACTCTAAGATGCATTCTTATGATAATGTTAGAACATATGTTGAAAATGTAAAAACATACCTGAATAAGCTCCTCTTCATTTCCAGAACAATTTATTGGAGTCGCATGAACTTGGAACAAGCCTCCCACGATCTGAAAGAGTAGCAACTAAGTCAACAGTGAATCTTTTGTTGCTACGCTGGATCGAGGGAGGTTTGATCCAAGATTAAATCGCTCCAATAAATTATTCTCTACTAAACAGGGCCAACCACGTGAAGGTGGAAGCTCTTATGGCCCCTCCCCGCCCCCCCCCCCCCTCACATCACTCTCAATTCCCTAACACCCAATCTATATTTCATTTTTTACTTTCATGAGCATACAAAAAAATATTCAATAACTAATAAAAAAACAATTCAACAAAAAGTACGCAAGGAAACATTGAAATTAATGCTTGACATAAAAATAGTATGATAAATGAGTTTTTTATATAACGCAAAAAACGTTCCAAGTATGGTAACGTTTGTCGTATAATAATACAATATTTTACATTATCAAATTTTCTTTTTCTTTTTCTTCTTCCTATTTCTAAAGCTCCTAATTACATCATCAATATCATCGTCCTCTGTTCCTGTTTCGTGCCTTTCGACCTGCACTTCTGACCTAGTTGCGTAGTCATGATGTCTGGTCTCATCCAGTGACGGGGCATTGCCTACAAAAATAGATAATATTAAATTTTAATTGTCAGTTTTTAATTATCATTGAACTAGTTCAGTAATATTAATAAAAAAATTGCAATGAGATTATTTACCTGGTGCACCAGTTGTCGCCGCTGACCTAGTTGCGTAGTCACGATGTCTGGTCTCATCCAGTGATGGGGCATCGCCTACAAAAACAGATAATATTAAATTTTAATTGTCAGCTTTTAAATATCATTGAACTAGTTCGGTAATATTAATAAAAAAAATTGCAATGAGATTATTTACCTGGTGCACCAGTTGTCGCCGCTGACCTAGTTGCGTAGTCACGATGTCTGGTCTCATCCAGTGACGGGGCATCGCCTACAAAAACAGATAATATTAAATTTTAATTGTCGGTTTTTAAATATCATTGAACTAGTTCGGTAATATTAATAAAAAAAATTGCAATGAGATTATTTACCTGGTGCACCAGTTGTCGCCGTTGGGACTGTTGCCCTGTCTTCCTCTCTGGTGGTAAGATCCTCAAGGGAAACATTCTCTATCATTTAAACAAAAAACGTTATAAGGAAAACCATCAAGGTATAATTAGAAAAAATTATAAGTGGAAATTAATTACCGTCACGGCCCTCACTGATAGTAGCATTGTCGGCCTGGTCCCCACTACAATGATCATGTTGCACGTGAGGATCATCTACATCTGGCTCTAAAACTGGGTTATTTGCCTCGTCGGTAGTGCTGCTCCCCTGATTTAAACAAAGTTGTTAGACATTAAATTTATGGACGAAAACAAACATATTGAAAGGTTAATGTTTTACCTTATCAGGCATTCTGGATCTTGGGACCCGCCCCAAGCTTCTGCGACGTTCAACTACGGCTTGATAGCCGAAATGGAAAGCGATATTTTTATCTTCCTCTATAGTTTCTGTTCCGAAGTCATCACCCTACATTACATATGATTGTGTATTTTTAATCATATTTGATAGGATTACAAAAATGTTGGAAGGCGATACAATTAATTATAAGATGTTTATCTACTTAATTACAATTCTTGCGGCTAATTTCAAGTAGCCGCCCTGGCCTAGCTTGTGATGGCCCTTTTTTTCAATCCTAGCCTTGGTTTCCTTTAAGGTTTTAGGCAACCTAGCATCAAAATATTGAAGTCAGATATGACGTAGCACACTTCTATTTTAGGCATAGAGAAAATTAAAGCTATTGAATTAAAGTTGTAATTTACCTTGTGGGTCCAGTTGGCACTTTTCCTTCTTTCTTTGCCCTTTTCTCTTTTCCGTCATGGATGAGTGCTCTCCACTCACTCTCTGGAACTATGAGAGGACGCTCATATCTAGGGTTAAATTGCAATTGCGCCCTATAGGTGTCCCTGGTATATTTCAAATATTTGTCGGCTACCCAAGCCACCGCTGTTCTGTCAAATGTGCCAACCCCAAAAAGGGCTTCTAGATAATCTAGAAGCTCTTTTTTCAGGTTGGAATTCTAGGAATTCCACCCTGTGCGTATGTTTGGGCCAAAAATTACCAATGCATGGCTCTCCAGAAACCTGTAGAACTCATTGTTTCCTACACAGAAAAAAAGAAGATATTATCACTAATTTAAAAATAAAAATCATTATAAATATGTTTTAGATAAAGTACATGAAATAGTTAAAATATTAAAATTTACCTGGGAGTTGTACATGCTTTATAGGGACACCTTCATCGTTCACCAAAAACGTGCCATTAATGGTCCTTGTGGATCTGACACATGTAGCTCCAGGAAACGCAATAATGTAGTTGGCCATATCAGCCTCATCATTGCCAACACGTTCAGCGGTTGGCTGGGTGTCTGCTTGGGCAGGGTGTGTTTCTTGCCTGGCACCTAAAGGAGTAGAAGGTGTACAAGAGGGTTTTTGGGCAATCTCTTTCCCTTGTGTCCCACTACCACCAACACCGGATTCAGCAAGTGCCAGAAAACGCTACATACAAAAGAACTTTTTGTTAGTTTAGTCAATGTAAAAATTAAAAATCAAACTATCACAATTCATCTCATGCAGAACAAAAAAAATATCCTTTTGACTTTTTATTATTACCTGATATGTTTCTAGCTGGCTCATAAGTTTTTTTATCCTCTCTTCTATTTTAGGTGTTTGAGGCACGTCTATCAAAGTATTAAATTTCGACCTTGCATCTCATGCCTTTTTTCGCAACAAGAACACTGGAGATAGGGATGAAGAAAGCTCTTCCTCAAAGAGGGAATCGTCAGGCATACCACGGCTAGGTGTCTGCATATTTGAACAAAATTAATATTATTTCAATTATGTAAATAACTAAAATATCTGAAGATAGATCAATGCTGGCACTTTACATGTTCTTCCGCTAGCCTCTTTCCGCGATCATCCCGTCTCGGGGTTGTTCCTGCACTGCTCTGATCAGTCTGCCACATTGCAATAAAATTATAAATGTAAAAACTTGAAAACTATATCTAACTTGAAAACACAAAATGAAAACTGAAATAATTTCTAATAAGACACTGGAAGACAGAGTTAGAGTTTCAAATATGCCTTGCATTGAATTCGGTCCTGGAAACATGTCATTGCACATTAAGGCACCCAAACAAGAGACGAGTTGACAATGAAGACCTTATTGAATATATTGTTGGAACAACTTCTAGTAAACTTGTTGTGAAGACCTTGAGGACATTTTTGGAGCAACATTGTTGAAGCTGATGGTATAGCATTGTTGGAGACGATCTTGAAGGGCCTTGAAGTGAAGCTTTTGGGGCAACTATTGAAAAATCCTTAGAGCATTTAAGTAAGGCACTTTCTATCTTCCATCACCTTTTTCCTTTCAATATCCTTTAAACGATTTTGTTGATATTTAATGTTTGAAATCAAGTTATAATTCCTTGATTATATGTGTTTGGGGACTTTCCCTTTGAAATTACCCAAAAATACCCTGGCAATTTTATCTTCAGGATGCATGTCTGACCCTATTGTTCAATATTTTGATTGATAGTAGTAAACATAGAGAGTTAGGGGGCTCTTGACTTGGTTTGGTTGGGCCATTAGATCCCTAACATCTACTAGGGAGAGCCCCCCTTGAGTTGGAGGAGAGCTAGCCCGAAGTGAAAAGAGGTTGGTGAGGTGACAATGGGGCTATTGAATTACACATGGTATCACACTTTAGCTTTAGGACTTTATCTTGAGAAGTGTGAGATTTTGCTATATCAATTCTCAAGTTGTTTACAACACTATTGTTAAGAACTAATAAGAAGTGATGTTGAGGGGTTTTTGGGTATAAGAAACAATACCTTTTAAAAACTAGGGTTCTCATTCCTTGGCATTCCTTCACCTGGGCCTAGGGGCACACTAGAATAATTTCACACTAAACCATGCAAACTTAAAAGTAACTTAATAGATCCACAAAGTAATAATAATCATAATTCCTAATTTCCTATTGTACGATATGATGCAAATTATTCAAACATGAAGCAATGAAGACATGCAATGTCTGAATTTCAAGATTGATGAACCAATACAAGAAGTTAGAAACTACAACTTTGATTCAATACTATGTGTCCTAACTCCAGGAAGGAATCTAGTTTGTAGTACAAAACATGCATCGTGTATTATCAATTCTTAATTGACAACAACTAAAGGTCATCTACCTCATCAATTCCTTCCCATTTTGTGTTTTTATGTTATATTCCTAATAAAAGTGTCAAATTTCTTTCAAAGTAAGCAACCACTGAATAAAATAAAAAATAGTTGAGATATGATTGAGAAATGGTCATTTATTTCTTGAAAGGATCTTCACAATTTCTTTGGTTGTTTTTCATCTCAAGAAACAAGAAATTACCTAAGAAACTATCGTGATGTAATATAAGAAAAAACACGGTGCAATGGCCATTTTCAAAGCCAAATGATGTCCATTGAGGACATGGCCTTTATTTGGTTCTTGTTTCATAGGAGTTTCGGGTAGAAATGGAACTTTTTTGTACCATTTCCGGTAGTAAAAAGGGAAAACCTTCTTTTTCCATGGGAAATAATTTACCTTTCCTTTTTCAAGATAATCTAAATCACAAAAAATATGAACTATACTACACACATTCTTGGATAATGTGAAAGTGGAAAAGGAATACCCTACACAAGTGATGCACACATGTACATTTGAACACTAATAGATTTTTGTAGTTGAAATGCAATGTTGTTTTCATTTAAATGTAGGGTTTTTAAAGCAGGGAGAAATAATGGCTGCCAAAGTAATAAGTGTTTCTTTGGGAAAAATTTAAATCTTGTATTGGGTGATGAAGATAATAGAGGGTATTGAATCTTGATTCTTGAAATCTAGAGAGAACCCTACAGCCTAACACAATCCAATGGAATTGACCAAAAAAACGCAAATAGAGTCAACCCTACTATAGGAGGAAGGGCCTGCAGTAAGAACTTACCATTTTTCAAGAGCTGAGGGCGAATGCTGTTCTGCAAGAGCTGAGGGCGAATGCTGTTCTGCAAGAGCTGAGGGCGAATGCAAGGCGAATGTTGTTCTGCAAGAGCTCAGGGTGAATGCTGAGGGCGAATGCTGTTCTGCAAGAGCTCAAGGTGAATGCTGAGGGCAAATGTTGTTCTGCAAGAGCTGAGGGCGAATGATGTTCTGCAAGAGCGGAGGGCAAATGCGCACGTGATATCAGACATTAATGTAGCACACATGTACATTTGAACACTAATATATTTTTGTAGTTGAAATGCGATGCTTGTTTTCATTTAAATGTAGGGTTTTTAAAGTAGGGAGAAATAATGGCTGCCAAATTAATAAGCGTTTCTTTGGGAAAAATTTAAATCTTGTATTGGGCGATGAAGATAATAAAGGGTATTGAATCTTGATTCTTGACATCTAGAGAGAACCCTACAGCCTAACACAATCCAATGGAATTGACCAAAAAAACCCAAATAGAGTCAACCCTACTATAGGAGGAAGGGCCTGCAGTAAGAACTTACCATTTTGCAAGAGCTGAGGGCGAATGCTGTTCTGCAAGAGATGAGGGTGAATGCTGAGGGAAAATGTTGTTCTGCAAGAGCTGAGGGCGAATTCTGTTATGCAAGAGCAGAGGGCGAATGCGCACGTGATATCAGACGTTAATGTAGCTATTGCGACGGATATGAAAAAATAAAATCATTTTTATGTAGCGCACATATAAGTTTCGTATTTTTATGTATCGCACATATAAGTGTCGTTATACCGATGGCAGACAAAGTGTCGCTATTGCGACGGGTGCCTCCATATGTCGCAATTGCGACACTTAGACATTGTGTCGCACTTGCGACGGTTGGAGGTCGTCGCAATAGCGACGCTTTGGGCCATAGTGTCGCAACTGCGACGTCTTCCTCCAAATGTCGCAATTGCGACACTTTGTCTAAGTGTCGGTATTGCAACACTTTTCTATAAACGTTGGTATAGCGACGGTTTCGGGCGGGATGGAAAAAATTTGGGGAAATTTCCGACATTTGGTCAAAAGCATCAGAACCAAGTGTCGGAATTTCCGCCAAATGTAGTAGTGAACCACTCCCAATGACTCATCCCTGAGGTGGTTAGAATGGAACCTCTGCCTCTATTTTTAAAAAACATTCCATAAATAGCTTGGTGTGGGTGTCTAACTGGCATAAAGTGCCAAGTAGCACGAGCTCAATGTTAAATTTCCAGGTCAGTGCGAGGATGTAACAGGCTACTCACTCCAAAGCAAAAATAGGGATTTTCACAGCTCTGCTTACGGAAATGTCAACAAGAAGAATGTTTCTTTCATCAAAAGGGATGCAAGGATGGTTTTGTAAAGCATGAAATTGCATATTGGTCACAGAAACGACACTTCAATGTGCGAGTTGGGGATTGGAGGGATATTGACAAAATGCTGTGTAACAGATGCCCCCTAAAGTATGAAGTCCGAGAGAGAGGGAGGGGTGAAATTCTTTATGAGAATGCGTTCGAACCAAACATTGCTGTCGAAAGACCTGTGATTACAAATACAACTGATATATGTGATAGATGAATCATGTGGCATGGGCGTGGCCATCCATAATAGAGTATATAAAAACTGAGATCCGAGGTATGGACACAGCCATCCAACAGGAAGGATCAATAAATAGACTCAGGTATGGTCGTAGCCATCCAATCAAAAGAGTCATGAAATAATTCATAATAATCCACAAAAATCCACAGCCTGGAGTTTATCAGACAAAATCCAGGGTCTTGCACTCCATCTCGACCCGAACAAGTACAATTTCGAGCATGCGAATGTATGAGTTGAAGTCGAACATGCAAGAAAATCGCCTGATTACCAGCCAATGATGAAATATGTTAATAGACGCGAGTGAAACCACCAATGATTATGATGGCCCTCAAGGTACAAAAGGTACAATCTAAAAAATGTGAAAAATGATCTGACGTCGAACATCCATAGAATCACTCGATCGAAGGCCAATGATGTGAACCTTGCGTCGAATGCGAAAAACCTTCCATTGAGGCATGCAAGCTCCAAGGTACCAGAAGGGAGTCTCTAGATCAAATTCCCAGATAACGAGCTGAAGTCGACAGGAATTGACCTGGTCGAAGGAGGGCCATAATGTTTCCCACATCATTGACATGAGACAAAGGAATATGATGAAAGTGGACCAGGACCAATAGGAGATCAGAGGAAGATTAACAACTGCAAAGGGAAACTTCTCTTGAACATATCAATAGCACAACACTGGATTTGGAAGTATTTGACATCAAAGGATCTGAGGTAATGATGACATGGCAAAGAGCAGATGAGAGGTCAAAAGAGATTACCCAAACCCATGAAGGCAAAAATGATGAAATGAGATGTCCCCAACCCAACACAAATGCAGACAAGTGCCATGTTCAAGAGCGACATACTGCCAACATAACTAAAACTTGATTCCATTTTCCCCCACCATTTCTGGCAAGTACCCCAATTAATTTTTTTTGAAAACAAGCTTGAAGGGGATAGCATATGCTTGTACTGTAAGTTTATCCTTCAGACAATCCAACCTAGTACATTTTACGAGCCCTAGGAAGGATGAAATCGAAATAACGTCATGATGAGGAAGTCCGATGTCATTAAGGTTTAACGAGTCCGACAAAGGGAGAACTCGACATCTTTTCATTTTTAGAGAGTTTGAAAAGAAGGCAGAAAAGAAAAATTCGACAATCCCTTTTCGTAGGTAGTCTCACAGATCCGAGAAGGTAGAAAACTGTGTCTGCGATAACCTCTTAGTCGTGATAGTTTAAGGTATTCCTTTTTCGTAAATAATATATCCTAGCCCAAAAAAGGGTTAAACATATACTGGGTAGATATCGTTTCGCAGCCATTTAATGAGTTCAAAACGACAATAATCTCGACAATATTTTCAATTTTAGAGAGTCAGAAAAGAGCTGAAAGGTGACTCTAGTATTGAATTTTTTGTGTTTTTACCGAGTCCGAAAAAGTAGAAAATTTAACTCATTACTTCATCATTGTGGCATGAAAAACCTGTTGCTTCATAGGAGACATGTGTAAAACCAATTTTTTGAAAATAATACAATAAAATAATCAAAAAACATGTCTGAAAACCTAATTAGGGTTGTGAAAAAGTTATAAAATGCCAAAAATGGTAAAAATAATTACTTTTCACTTTTTACCTCTTTTGGAGCAATAGTTACCCATTTTACGGTGCAATCTTGCGGTGACAATAACGGCCAATCCAGTGGATCAATCACAAATCTATCAACTCCAGGTAAGAGTTGAGATCCCTCATGTCATTTTAAGCTATTTATTTCTTCCTACATTTGTCAATTTCAAATTTTGGGGGAGGAAATGTAAAAATTAGGGCTGCGCAGTTGGTGTGGGTTTTGGGCACGGAGTCGTGCCAACCACACGATTTTTAACACTAGGGCGCGCCCATTGGCACGACTGTTTTGGAAACAGTCGCGCCAACGACGCAAACCAATTTCTAGAAAAAATATGCATCAAATGTCCCAATTGTTTACAAATTTAAGGGTTAAAATTGACTAATACCACTCATATATGTGTGTTTGCAGGTAGAAAGGAGAAAAATTGTCATTGAATGGAAAGAACGGGAACATAGTGAAGAAGATGAGCTAGCCATGGAAAATGAGGGAGTTATTGAAGCCCTCAGAAACTGTGGTCTGAAAAAATTCTTTCTAACACCATGTCTCTGAGCCTAACCAAAATTGCTATAGCATTTGATCAGTATATGGGACAAAAATAAAGAGAAGTTCATCCTACGGGATCAATAACTTGAGATTGATGTCTCTGACGTGTACTTCATCACAGGATTATCGTGGAGGGGTGCAACACCACTCCTAACTGGCACCTGGCCCTGCATGGAAAACATGACCATGGTAATAGACAGGGTATGTCGAGGATCATGGAAAGGATCTGGTAGTGGGAAAGTTGATATACAAACTATCCCAGATTTGACACAATGCGTGGTATTGCATACCATCACATGGGCTGCGGGATCACAAGCACCGCACAAAGCAACAAAGACATAGTTGCTTCTTGTTGTAGACTGCATGGCTCCGACCATATACAACTGGGCAAAGGCCGTGACCATAAACATGAAGCACCAACTAACCAAATGCAAGAAGACCAAACTGAAAAAATTTGGTTATGGATCTATTCTGGTATCGTTCTTCCTGGAACGATTACCAATTTTTCAGCAGCGGGAGGTTATAGTCCTGTCACCACCAGTGAGAGAACCACGGATGGCTCGATGGGCAGCTCTAATGCCAAGGGCAGGGGGTGGCCAACAGATGTCCTGGAGGCCAAAATTCTTCGATTGGCTCCATCAACAATTGATTGTCATGGAGGATTGGCCCTACTCTGGTACAGATTTCACTGATGATCCGAACCTCCCACTCTTGGAAGGAGTAGATTTGGGTGAGAATAATTTTTTAAGTTTTATAAGTATTATGATTATATATATATATATATATATATATATATATATATATATATATATATATATATATATATATGCATGTTCTAACATTAAATCCATATAAATGCAGATTTTGGCCCAGAGAGACCTGTCGATATGTCACCGATAGCGAGGCGAATCCCTCGCGATTTCTACCCTCAAGGTGAGGGTAGCGAGGAAGATGTGATAGTGCAAAACTTGGAGGGGATCACACGAGGAGTCCCAGATTATGCATGTTTTGATGATGTTCCTCATGCCTACCAATGACATACCGTACGGGTGCCTAGCCGAATTCACCGTTTGTTGAGATGGCTAGTACGGGCCGTGACATGTTATCACGAGCACCATGCTGATTAGACACCTAGGTTTATTTTATCTGCATATTTTGTGAGACATGATGTCTCAGGATGTAACAGAAACATACATATATTTTTTGGCGTTTATGATACACACAGTTGTAAACATGTGATATATATATATATATATATATATATATATATACATCTATTTCCCTACATGGATCTTTTACATATGATGATGCTTTTACAAATGATGCAAATTTCTATCTAATACAATGTTAGCCACTGTATCAGTTAACATGTTCATTCGTCTAGGAATATATTGATAGGTAATAAAATCAAAATGTCTTTCCAACAAACGAATACGTAAATACAATCTCAGAATGTGCGGATTTCTAACTGAATAATGATTATTGAGTTGTAGAAGAACAAGCTGTGAATCTATATTTACAAGCAATGCGCGTATGCCGAGGTTCATTGCCTCAGTTAATAGCTCAATGATAATGCTATATTCAGTGACATTGTTTGTAGTGCATCCTAGAAAAATACCTTGCAGATCTATCAACTCACCAACAGGATCATAAATTACCCAGGCTACCGAAGACAAATTTCTGGTACTGCGGGACGCACCATCCGCGAAACCGACATAAGGGGTAATAAACATCTGCACAATAATCAAGACCCAATAAGTACGAAAACGCTCACAAAGCACACCAAACCAAAAAACATGTATAAAAATGAAAACAACACCTATGTACATCTATTACGCATGAATGACTCACATATAATATTTTTTGAGATACAACCCATTTCTGGGTTGTTCAAGAGGATGACCTTCATAGTCAATTAGCTCATAAGCCCCATTCTAAAACACATGTTTAATGATGTAGAGTCCATGTCACATAGGTTGAAATTTTCCTGCCCCTAGCTTATCATGAGCTTGGTCATATAGGAGGACGAGATCTCCTTCAATGAAAGAACGAGGGGAAATTGATTGATCAAAATGAGCTTTGACCCGCTTTTTATGTTCTTCGATAATGAGAACAGCAAAGCAGAAGGTTTCATCCAACCTTTATAAATAAAGGAGACGCTCTTCTTCTGGCGAAGTATTCGGTATTAATTCAATAGCCAACTTAAGCGAAGGTATTTCAAATTCAATCGAAAGAGTAGCTTCCAATCCATAAATCAACTCGAAGGGAGTAAACCCAGTTGTGTTCTTCACTGAGTTTCGATATTCCCAAAGAGCCGAACAACATGAGATGCTAGTTTGATTTGTGGATCCCAATCGTACACTGAAGCATTATGACAAGAACTTTGTTCACAGCTTCAACCTGGCCATTGGCTTGAGGGTAGTACAGCGTTGAGCTGTCGTGATGCAGACCCAACTTAGAAGTCAATTCTTCCACCATATAATGCCGAAAATGGGAACCATGATCAGTAACGATAGCTTGAGGGACACCAAACCTAGCAATAATGTGATTGAATATGAATTGAGCAACTATCTTACTGTTAGTGGCAAGTGTAGGCATTGCTTCGGCCCATTTGATGAAGTAGTCCACGGCTACGATAATATAAGCATGCCCCCCACCGAGTGAGGGTTACACGTCATCAAATTGATGCCCCACTTCGCAAAAGGAATCGACGGTAATGACAGGGTGAAGAGGAACAGGTGGCGCACGCAACTTGCGTTGGTAAATCTGGCAATCATGGCATTTAAAAAATGTTACAATACAGTCTTTGAAAATGGAAGGCCAAAAATAACCAGCACGAAGAATCTTCTATGAAGTAGCATAACCATACATGTGACTGCCACAGGCACCACTGTGACAATCATTCAGAGCTTTCTCAGCTTCCTCGAAGGTAAAACATCATCGAAGTATGGAATCAACTCCAATATGATAGAGAGTATCTCCAAGGTTGTGACTAATGGCGGATGCGTCGGCGGGAATCCTTCATCAACTCAGATCTAAAAGATGAAGTTTGGAGATAGACAATGATATCACCGTACCAAGGATCAAGGGTGCTAATCAAGAAAAGTGAATCGTCTAGAATGAATTCCTCATAATGAGAAGGAGCGGAGTCGGAAGGGAGAGAACAAAGGAAATCAGCAAATACCAATGATTTCTTAGATTTGGTAGTAGTAAATTCCAAATCAAACTCTTGGAGGATAACAATCCACTTTGAGTATTTTCCCCCCAGCAATTGTTGAGACAATATGTAGGTAATGGGATTGCATTCAGAAATCACAGTCAATGTACGCAAAAAAATATAATGACGAAAAAGTTGAATAGCTTGAACAGCGACCAACACTAACTTCTCAACATGAGCATAGCGCGTTTCGTGGTCGAGAAGGTTACGGGACAAGTAATAAATAACATGCTCATGACCGTCATCATCATCTTGTACCAAAACCATGGCAATCGTGCTGAAAGAGGCAGCCAAATAAAGGGAAAAATCATGATGATAATCTGGAGGGTGGAGGAGAGGAGCATTGACCAACAATGTTTTCAACGCATCAAAATATTTATGAGCGATCTCATCCCAATAAAAAGGAACGTCCTGCTTTAACAAACGTGTGAATCCTTTAGCTACTTCGGCATAGTTAGGTATAAACGGCGTAGAAAATTATCTTTCCCTTGTAAACTCTACAATTGTTGCAATGAGGAAGGATAGGGGAGATTGATAATAGCCTCAACCTTGAGAGGATCTAGGCGAATTCCGTCTTTAAAAATAATAAACCCCAAGAGTCTACTGGAATCAATGCAAAAGACACACTTATGCATATTAAGTCGTATGTTATAGTGTCTACAACAAAGAAAAATCTGACGAAGATGGTCAGGATGATCCTTACACTTAGCTGAAGGAGCCGAAAGATCATCCAAATAAGGTTGAATGATGTGATGGATATCATGAAAGGCATAAGACATCAAGTGCTGAAATGTGGCCTCGGCATTCTTCAAACCAAAAGGAAGCTTCTTATATGCAAAGGTAACCCAAGGACAGATAAATGGCAGTCTTGTGTTGACCAGTCGGGAGAATATTGATCTGATTATAACCTGAAAAACCATCCATAAGGGAAAAAATCTCGCTCCCGGCAAAGTCGCCAATGATTTGATCAATGAAGGGAGTGGGATAATTATCCTTAGGACAAGCTCGATTAATATCATGATATTAAACATAGACAAGAATAGTGCCCTTTTTATTATCTACAGGAACAATATTAGAGACCCATTCTGTCAATGGAATCGGATAAATGAAACCAGCTTTGAGAAGCTTTTCCACTTCGACGTTAATGGTAGCATCTTTCCTAGGATGCACTGGATGAAGACGCTGACGGACAGGTTTCAAACTAGGGTAAGTAGGAATCTCATATACCATGATACTAGGATCAATATTGGGCATTTCTTCATAGGATCATGCAAAGACATCACGAAATTCACTAAAAAGGCTAGTATAGAATTGCACTTCATCCAAAGAGCAAGTAGCCCCAATATGGATGTTCTCGACGATTCCCAATTTAATGGAAATGTCGATAGGCATCGTCTAAGTGATGTTACTCAAGTTACCTTCCGAAAAAATCTCATGGACCTGAATAGGTGTTTGAAGCAGAGGAGAGGGAACCTGAGAGGAAAAAGGCTCAAGACAGGTAGACATGGCCTCAAGGCTTGGTAGAAACGAGGAACGATGATGACCATCATCCCACGGTAGATAATTAAGAGACAAGGTTTCCACGATAGCCTCATCGGAAGGAAACACTTCTTTCAAAGGATCTGGTGAATCAAAATCACCAAGCCAAGGGGATTGAGAATAGATGTCAAGGGTTACGCTCGAAGGAGCATAATCATGATCAGAATTTGACGCAGCAATGGGTTCACAATAATCAATTTCAATGGACTCAAAGGCATCGAATCGCCGAACGAATCAATCTGTTCAGGAGAAGGGATAACCCAGGGGTCATTGTGTGAGAAATCATGTTGACCTTAACAGTATTTGGTGGTGGAAGAGGGAAAACACCCATGAGGGCATGATCCTTGAAAATTCCTGGCCCTACACTCTCGTAAGGAGTAGGAATCTTGTCCACGTATGGAACGTTGTTCTCGGAAGAAGTGAAAAAATACAATTGATCAACAGTAATAATCTTTCCTTCATGCGGAAACTTCAAAACATGAAAGAGAGTGGACAGAATGCACAACATGGCGTGAGTCCAACTCCGACCGAGGATAAGATAATAATTGATTTTTTCATCAACGACTTCGACCTTGACATTGACTGTCTTCCCTTCTAACGTGATCGACAAACTAGCGAGAACACCAAGAGGTTTAGATTCTCTTCCATCAAATGCTTCAAGGGCATTGGGTGATGAAGTAAGAGCTAGAGAACCAATGGCTTTCCAACAATTAGATGACATAACACAGGTAGATGCACCCTCGTCCATGACAGCCCGGTGAATATTCAAACCATTAATACCAACTTGAATGATGAGCGTAGTTTGGTGTGGGAGTCGTGGGACGAAATTCTCTAAATCGAAAGCGAGCAAGCTAGTATCAGCAGGATCAATCTCACCTATCGCAGATAACAAATCTTTCTGTTGTGAAGGAAAAATCTGAAGTACTTCTAACACATACATTGCGGATGGCATCTGAGCCAAATCTTCAACAATACTGTAATGCTAAGCGACACAGGCGTTGGGATTGTATGAAGACTTACAGAGCACACCTTTGGAAGGTGGTCACACAACAGATTCAGTGTTAGGTCGTTCAATATCAAGAGGACCAGAAATAGGAGGGGGAGGAGGACCATCAGCGATCTCTTTCCCCGCTGCCTGACATGAACTAGAATAATCTTTTGATCAAGTAGCAATAGAAACAGGTGCAGAACCGTTCATCATGAACACTTGCGAACTAGATGGAGTAGAGGACTAAGGATGCTCTACCATATCAGTCTGTTGAGGGAAGGGTTCTTTAAGAACGGCCGGAGCTCCTTGGGTGTTTTTGAGCAATCGAATCACTTCAGACCATCGAGGATAGTCCTTGGTGAAGTGCTCATCATCACAAATCAAACAAGGATACTTCAGTTTACGTTGAGAACTATCATCAAAACGAGGTTTTGGAGAATCCTGTTTCGAGGTATCGGTTTTGGCCTTACCTTTACCCTTCTTCTTACCTTTGGAAGTGTTATCTTTAGGATTGGCCTGAACAGCATTCACTTCTGTAGGTGTACCAGAATTCAAAGTTGACTAAGGAGCTACAGTATTAGAAGAAGTAGACTTCTGCTTCCCAGAGTTGGATGAAGGAGACTTCTGAGAAGTCTGCGATATAGAACCAATAATACCATAAATGGATGGATTCACTAGCGGTTTAGAGGTTCCAGGTCAAGGAGCATTAGGCAAGATATCGTACAATGTGCCAGACTGAGAATATACGAGATCAAGGCACTGGGTGTAAGCAATGGATTTTTCCTTGGTTACACATGCCCCCATAGCTATGTCTTTGCCAATCTGATTGACAAAGGAGGTAGTGAACCAATGAGTTAGAATTTGATCAAGTATCTCAAATTTGATCATGTGACAACGACGCCGCCACTCATGAATATGATCCGAGATACGAGTGGCTTAGTCCTGTTTCAATGAAGTGAGGAGGTGCATCCCGGTCTCATAGCAGATCGGTAACTGAAAATGTGTAAGGAATTCCATGGCCAAATAATTGAAACTTTGGAAAACTCCACGAGACAGCTCAATGTACCACTTGGCAGTGGCACCAGTAAGATTTCGCTGGAAAAGACGAAGACGAATAGAATCGTCAACCCAAGAATTATAATAACACCAAAAATGGTAAGTCATCACATGTGTTTAGGGATCTTCACTAGGTTTACCCTCAAATTTAGGAAAATCACGAGGAATCTTGGTCAGAACTAGAGGCCAATATGGATTATGAAGAATAGGATCATTTGTCAACTTCGACACATCGAGTAATTCCAACGTATCAAGAAACGGTAATTGAGTGTTAAAATTCATCGGAGGTCTTTGATAAGGACCTATCTATACATTCCACCCAGTCCGAATAGGATTTTGTCCCCATATCTTTCTTACTCTATCCCCTCTAGCAGCTTAGCTATATTATAATTCTCTAGTTCAGTTATTTAGCCATTTGTCTATAATGTGTTCAGCTAGCTTCTACTAAAGGAGATAGTTTCTTATATAGAGGAAAGAGAGGAGGTTGGGATCCCTACAAAGGTGGGAGGGAGTCCTATCCTTTAGGAGAGTTCCAAGGGAGGTGGAAACTACTCACTAAAGGAAGGAGTCTGTGGTTGTTTCAGTTCAACAACTCCCAATGACTCATCCCCGAGGTGGTTGGAATGGAACCTCTGCCTCTATTTTTAAAAAAACATTCCATAAACAGCTTGGCGCGGGTGTCTAACTGGCACATAGCACCAAGTGGTGTGGGCTCAATGTTAAATTTCCAGGTCAGCGCGAGGATGTAACGGGCTACTCGCGCCAAGGCAAAAATAGGGATTTTCACATCTCTGCTTAGCGAAATGTCAACAAGAAGAATGTTTCTTTCATCAAAAGGGATGCAAGGATGGTTTTTGAAAAGCATGACACTGCATATTGGTCACAAAAACGACCCTCCAATGTGCGATTTGGGGATTGCAGGAATAGTGACAAAATGCTGTGTAACAGTCCCTATTTCTATTTATCAAAGGTCTAGATTATTTTGAAAATAAAAATGGGGGAAGTTGTTGCATAGCACAACACATAATAACATGCAATTGATGTTTATCTTCCACTCTTGTTTACATTTATAATGATATTTCTATCATTCCTTGATCAGTTAGATAGGTTGTAATTGTTTTATGTTTGTCATGATTTTACGCTTGTCGTGGTATCTTGATTCTCTGTATAGGTGATCAAACATTGGTAGCATCGTGCATCGAGCTTGAGAAGAGTGACAGATCAAGAATCTTCGACGGAAGACGATAACATAACATCATAACAAGTTAGGTCATCTTCCTTGCTCTGAATTTCATTTACAATCTAGGAAGGTAGATGTTAGTATGTTCCTGTAGTTGCTAGACCCACCCTAGGGCTAGAGGGATTTCCTATGTCCATAGAGGGGATTTACCTGGACAACAATATGGAACATGTCCACCTTGTGTGATTCATGGCTTGATGATGTCCCTAAAGGATCAAGCATAGGGAATAATATGATAAAAACAAATTCAACAGATAGTTGCATTTACCAAGATTTCCAACATGGAAAAAGGCAGAATTTTGGGAGTATGCATGGGTTGGACACTAGCCTCTCAGAAGCATCCAAGATTTTGACAGAATTAGAAAGGTTATTAGCAATTTGGGGTGAACCAAAAAAAATTATTATTGGAACAGTCCCAACAAAATATTTGGGGTCTACCACTAAAATCAAATGGAAATATGACACCAACAGTCCCCACAAGAGCATAGTCCCTCCTTCGAACGATAAAAATTATTGGAATCCCTTATAATCAATTTTTCTCCAGCAATATTTGGGATGACCTTGATTGGTGGAAGCCACCACAAATGTGGGGGTTTTTGAAAATTTTGATAACCCCACTCGCTAGTTGCCACTTCCTCATGTCCCATAAGCTTGATGCAGCATTGCCAAATACAGCATGATATATTTGGAACCATTACAGGAAAACAATCAACAAAAAATGACTTTTGAATGAGAATGAATCTACTATGGATTACAAAGTTATATAGTTCCAAGCATGGCTTCAATTCCTTAAGTTGCTTTTGGATGGAAATGTGGAGTTTTAATGAGACTAAAGTCTTGAAAGTTACAACATTTTGTGAACAACTAAACTGCTAATCAAAGGTGATCAATATGAAATTTGCACAACGTTTAACAATAATCAACCTAACACCTAGGAATTGGGATGAAAAATTTCTTTACATAGAACAAAATTACGTTAGGAAGGGTATGATGCTAATGGTTGTACACTAATTGGCATGAATTCATAAAACAAGCACTGTTAGATATTGTCTCACGCCAAACTTGAGCATAGTGGGGCTCTATGGTTCACTTATATGTGAAGTTTGATGGGGTTGTGTGTTCCTTTAGATCATAGGTATCTTGTGAAGAAGTGGTTGTTCCAAAATCTAGTTCAAAGGTTACAAAATAATGAGGTCAAGTGTGGGAAAAAAGAGCTTGAAGAAGTATATATCCTCGCCCTGTACTCCAACCCACAAGAAGCCAAAACATATTACTTGGACAATTTAAGATGAACATAAATGTGCAATAGCCTCCATATCTTCAATAAATATAACCCATAGGAGATATGCTAACCACATTGCATTGGCTACTTCCATATGTGAGCCTTAAAGTTTTTTTGAAGAGGCAAGTTGTGATGCCTTGATGATGCAGAGTGATTTTTGGAGACAATCCCTTTCAAGGGGCCAATGGTTAATCCTAAGGCTACAAAAAAATCAAATTTGATGGCAATTTTGGTTGAAACACAAAGGGAGAAGACTAGTGTTCGCATTGTGAGAAGAAAGAAAAATGAGAAAGAGCATACATGTGGAGTTGGGGTTCGCATCTCCATTGTTGTTGGGATGGAATTGGGTCTTGGTCTTGTAGGAATCCATTGATGACTGCCTGCCACCACTTTTCATAAAACTTATTTTTATGTCTCTTTTCTCATGGTCTCTTCTATTGCCAGGACAACCCCAAATGTAGATAGATATTTGTTGCTAGGACAGCCCCAAATGGGAGTTGTCTTTAGTGCGACTTTTTGGAGTTTCAGGTGTCGAAATCTGGAGAAAAAATTGAGGTAAAATATTGATTTTTTTTATTTAAATTGGTTTTTTGACTCTATATATGGATTCACCACCCTCAAAAATCCCTAAGGCACTTTGATTGTGCAAGGTTATCAATCAAACTTCTCTTTTCAATGAATTCCTGCCAGACTTTAGAGAAATTACACCAGAAAAAGCCACTGTAAAAACCTTTAAAAATTCACACTAAAGATTACTTGCCCCAAATGTAGATAGATATCAGTAGAAACTGTAGGTGCCAGGGAAATTTATAAAATCCCTCCCTCACTCACATTTTACTCTATTTTCATTTGAAAAATGAGTAAATATAAACCCTCTTGGGACCTTAAATCCCTACGATGTGTCAACCCATTTTTTATTAGTATTTTGTTATCGAAGTGGAAAGTGTTTGATACTAAAAACTACAATAGGTTATCAGTTTAATACTACAAACTAAAATAGGCTATTAGTCACATTTATCCCCCCCTCCCTAGAATTATTTAACTTTATTTTCATTTGAATTCTCCCTCCCTTGCATTCCTTTACTTTATTTTCATTTGAATGCTCCAAATCTAAAAACTCTAAATGCTAAGTAAATATAAATCTAAAAAATTTAAATGTGTCAACCCTTATTTTATTTTATTTGTATTTTGTTATTAGAGTGGAAGGTGTTTGACTTGCATTTGTCGGGCATTTGTCTTCTTTCATTTTAGATACTATAAAATAAAATAGGTTATCACTTGCTCTCATTGCAATCCACTTACTAAGTTCAATATAAAATTTAGTCTTTGATTGAATGAAGTTATATTCATGTGGCTCTTTTCCCAATGCCTTGAGTTTACTCAATATCAAACTTGGTTTGGTCTCAAGTGAATGAAGTTCTATTTGCGTGGCTCTTTTCCCAGTGCCTTGAGTTTACATACTAACATATGACCCTAGGTTAGAATTCATGGCACCAAGAGGTTAGAGTATGTGTTTACATTATATAATTTAAATAGATATACATGTTTTCTTTAAAAAAAATATACATCATTTTCTAATGATTATTTGGGCTTCTCGAATTATGGTTGAATTTACATGGTGACAAGAAGTTATCAATTATATTTGCATCAATCACATTAGAGTTTTCCTAGTACCTTAAGGTGGCCATAAGATTATTTAAAGATAAACGTTAAATTTATCACCATATAAAGTATTAATATGTGCTTATGTTACAAATCCAGACACACTTTTAAGTTTTTTTTTTTTGAAGTTTTGACATGTGATTATTTTACAAATCCAAAAAAACTCTCAAATTTTTTTTAGGAAAATATTATTGGTTGGGCTCTATTCACATGGATCTTCATCCATCATCTTGAAGTTTCCATACACAATTACAATGACTAACATAAATGATTGATTTTTATTATTGTAGTACTTGTTGGGTGGTCGTATTTTTGTTCCTAGACTAAATTAGTCATTCATGTTTAGTTGTATTACTTATTAAGTAGTTGTATAGTTGTGCCACTTAATATTTCTCATTTTCGGTCGTATTTCACTTGCAAAAGTTGTGGTGAATAACTTTTTTAGTCACCTAGCCACTAATTTCTCATTTTATACTAGTTTTACTATACCAGAAAATTCTCATTTTGACCAAAACATGTGGCCATGAAATTTCTTGATAATACTCATGTCCATCAGCTATCAGTTGCTTTGATTTTTATATGTGCCAATATTGGATCGTGTCTTCCCCTTTTTATTTTAGCATGTAGGACATGGAACCATTGCACAAATTCAAACCATTTTTTTTCTTTGTAAATCCATAAATTTATATTATGCAAATATATATGTACAGATCGTGCCAAGGAGTGAATATTTAACCATCCCTAGCTTGTTGAGTGGAAACTAGGCTCAAAATATTTGTCACGTATCATACTATAATGTCCAAAAATCCATGGATTAAGTTGGTGGTAGTTAGGCTCATTACAAAATATACAAAAATGGTTGTTAAATCCATGATAACCAAGTAAAAAAAAGTTGTAGACATCCAAAAAAATTATAAACTAAAGGTGTTACTAGGCTTACTATTAATGGTGGCCTTGCACCACAAAGATACCATGTAATCAACTAGCAGGGGTGAGATGCGCATGGTGGCTAAGATGTGGTACATATATATCTTGGAGCAGTGTTGTTTTCTATTGTGGCAGTTAGTCGTCCATGATCTGGTAAAGCAGGTGGATCTCCTCCATGTGAAGGAGGAGCTCATCATTTCTCTTGTTGTTATTGAACAATACATTTCCTAGCAAGTGTTTGATATGCCAATATAAATCCACTGTGTGTAGGCACTGATTACGACAAGCTCTTGGTGTGCCTAAATCGAGGACCTAATCCTCCACATACACCAATTCAAACCTTGCTTTGAGGGTTTCAATTCAAAAGAGAACCTAAGCCAACTTATTGTCATTTAAATTTATACCATGAATTATGTTCCTAATAATAATTTTGAAATCCCCAAGTACCAGTAACTTCTACACACCCCATTAGTACACAAAGGAAAAATATTGGACTAGGGAATATGCTTATTCTTAGTTGTTTTTCATTTTATCAAGGCTCTATGCAAAACTATGCTCTAGGATTCCTCTAGGAAAGAAATGTGTTGTTTATTAATTTTTCATATACCACATTATAAAATGAAGAAAAAACATAATTGGTCAATTATAGATACTTATAATAAAATGAAAGATCCACAATATCTAATCATTCAAACAAAATATTTACATACCACTCTTTGTTCTAGTCACTTTTATTATTTTCCTTATTTTACATTATAACATTGTTGTTTTCAAAAAGATGTTTTGATCTTGGATTGTGTCTCAACATGAACCGACATATGAATGAGCGTGCAACATGTATACCTTATTGAATGGATCACCTACATGAGAGAGAGTGAGAGAGAGAGAGAGAGTACCTAATTTTAAGGTTACAACCAAACTACCCTTTCTTTTTTAGACAAGGGACCCACCTTCGTGTAGTGATTTCACTACTAACAAGGAGGACTCATACACCAATTTGTTGTCTAGCTATGAATTTATGTATCTAGGTATGTATGTATTTTATTAAAATGGGGATCAAGGGTGGTATATTGCACAAAGAGAAACATGTCTTGATACAAACCAACATATGAATGGGCATTCCACTTGTGGACCTTATTTATATTTTTCTAGTAGAGGAATCAGAAACTAGGTTTGTCTCATACCTCCATGAAACAAGGCCAATTCCGACCATTACCACTATAACCCCTAGGTAGATCAACAACACCCCCAACACACAGCCATCATTTAGACAATATGAGTGATTAAACATGGGGCCTTATACTCACATTTAATTTACATTTTCATTGCTTAGACAAGTGAGCTCCCCCTTGGGGGCTGACATTCACCCACCCTTGACTTCCTTCATATATATATATATATATATATATATATATATATATATATATAGATATATATATAATCTAATTTTAAGGTCAAGACCAAGCTAGACACCGAATTGGTGTTTGAGATCTCCATATTAGTAATTAGACCCCACCTTGACTCCATTAAGTGTTCTTTTTCCCTACTTTCAATAGTATGTCTTCTCTCGCCATATTTCTTGAGCTAATCCAACTCTTAGTATACTTACTTAAGACTTTAATTTTTTGTTTATTTTATTAATACTTTTATATTTTTAAATATTAATATGAAATTAATTTAATTTAATACAGTTTTGATTTTCACAAATTAATTATTTTCTTGAGTAACCAAATCTAATACTTTCCTTCGATAAAGTTGGTGGTAACGAAAAAAAGCATCAAATCATTTAAAGTCAATTATTTATATTAAAATTCATTCTTATTAATGATTTAAATTTCATATTTAATAATTTAAAATAATTAATTATAGTGTTAACTAATAAAAATTACTAAATTTAATGATTCTAAATTTAATTAATAACTATTATGATTGTATCATTAGACTAAATGAAAAAACAAATGAAAGTTTTATTATAACATAAAGGTTGTGATCAAAGCCAATAAGAGGAAGTACAACGATAGAGACAAATAGTGTCTTACCCCTAAGGTAAAACTAAACAAAATAACCTTCTTCTTACCAAAGCAGAAAAATTTGACTTTTATAACAGCCCCTTGTTGTTTTTCCATGTAAATAAAATAAGACCAAGCTCATGGGACATGTCTTCCAAGTTGAATGTTGGGAAAAAATTATAGTGGGCATCACTTATGGTTTATATTTGGATATGGAAATTGGAAAAGGAAAGAAGCATTAATTGGCATTTAATTATGAAAATAAAGGAAAATACGAGAAAAGGGAGATGAAGAGACACAAATGTGCATGCAAGGGAAATTAGAGGAAAATTATAGAAAATAAAGGAAATTGAGGCATCAATGATAAAAAGGCATCAGAGAAACAATTCACAACCTTTTGTCAAGTTAAGATTTTTTTAGTTAATTGTTGGCTCTCTCCTTTCATTCTCTCACACTCCCATACCCTTTGACACTTAGAAAATTATTGGAAAATGCTTGGAGCACTCTAGCATTCACTTGGATTGGAGAAAGAAAGGAAAGGAATGCAAGGAAGCGCAACGAGACAACTATATTAGCAGCTACAGCCAGCTTTCTTTGTAGGTAACAGGTTGCATGTGTTTTCTCCTTGTTGATTTTTGGATGCATGGTATATGCATGTGATTCATTGGTTATGTGTTTTCATTGTCATGGAGATTTTCCTAGAATGATAGTGATTTCAGCCTTGCCTTTCCATTTCCTGGATATCCATGGTTTCATGGGTTTCTCATTTATTTTTTCTCATTAGTTCTCGAGTTCCCTATGGTTTTGGGTTGGAACAAATGATCAAGAACCCTGAGACATCTTGGTTTGAGTTACTAGTTCTTGGATCCTGTAGGTTGGGACAAACACTCTAGAACCTTGTGGATTGAGTTACTAGTCCCTGGAGCCGTGGTTTGGAACAAACACTCTAGAACCCTAAATTAGTTTTGGGTTGATTTGTTAGTTCCTAGAGCCCTGGATAGATTTCGTAGAGACCAATTTGGTTGATTTTAGTGATTTCTAGACTATAGAGGTGGAATCATTGTGCTTGAGGGTTGAGGTGGTTTGGCCTCTAGAAGCCTTGGTTGGTTTTGTTTTGGTTTAATTCTTATGATCCCACATCCATGCTTGGAATATGGCGTGGGGGTGATTGGATGAAGGATATATTTGGTTCATCCCAATCTATGGCCGAGTGGTACATGGAAGTCCCTGACTTGGTTGGCATTTTCACATGTTAATATGAGATATTTTCCTATTATGATCTATGAGAATTTTCATTAACAATTATGGTGATATCATGGTTGATTTTCCATGGTTTCTATTTTGGTTATATGATGTATTCTATCTATGGCTCTTGACATGTTTCGTTAATTTATTTAATAGGTAATTAATGCATGGTATAACTTGTGTTATTGCAACTATATTGAGAGGGAATTAGACCTTCTTGGTGATTCTCAGATGAAGTTCACACCCTTATTATTATATATGCATTCATGACCTGTATCTTTCATGTTTACCATATGTTTGACGTCATGTATATCATGGATTAGGCATGTCTAGGCCAAGTTCTTGCTTAAGTTTTGATTGGATGGATTTTTCATCATCTTGTTTAAGTTTCTGGGAAGTTATAGGCAGTTTTAGCCAGTGGTCTGGAGGCTAGCCTTAAAAGGTGGCTTAGATATCAGAACTATTGGCACTAAGCTCAAGAATTTCGGTCATAATCACATGGAGGTAGGCCTATGCGTGCAGTTGGGACCTCATAACCACATTGTTATTGTGGTGTGCATGCATTTGGGTATTTTCCCTAGTGAAAAAGAGTTTGAACTCAGGGATTGACCAATTAGGGTGTTTTGCAGCCTCTTGAGTGGTCTATGGTCTCTGAGGGAAGTCATATTATTGTTGGATTGCAGGATCCACTTCCATAACTAGAACTTGGAGGTTAGCTCATATCATAGTGATACTTAGCTCATGTTTACCATGGAGAGTTTGTAAAAGTGGGTAAATGTGGGATGGGTGGTTACAGATTGGCATCAAAGTGAGTTTGTGGCACTATACATTGAGGTAGATGTGATTTTTATGCATGCATGTTAGTTGTCAATATGTTTTCTATGCATGTATTGTGATAGTCATTTTTTTGTATTGTGTCATCATGATGATGTTTCCATGTTCACATGTTGATATATATATATATATATATATATATATATATATATATATATCATGCTAAACTGGATTGATTATGTAGATGAGATAGTTACCCCTGAATTACACTGAGGCATAATTTTTATTATGTCTATATTTGGTTTAAATAACATGACATGTTTGTAGAAGATAAGAGATACGAGATGAAGAGAAAAATGGTGGATTTCAATTCAGATGAATCCCCTTACAGGCATGAAGTGAAGCCGATGGAATGGGATAAGTTAGTTGAGAAACAAGGAGAATAGTCGTCACCCAATATAGAAAACACACTGATAAGTTTGAAGGAATAAATTAGAAGTTGTAAGGCAGATAATAGTAGGTTGGTTGAGGCACAGTAAATACTTTTCAGTAAATAAAGCAGATGTTAATTCATTCATCCTTCAAAGTCTTTTAGATTTGTATAAGTAGTGATAGCTAAGGATCAGCCATGGATAGGAGGAAAAGACAAAATGGGGCACATGGTAGTAGGTCTCAATTGAGATACAAGTTGGACAAGGATGATACAAACGGAGGTGGGAGATGTTTGGATTCACCTGAGAGGCAGGTTAGAAATCATGGATCCTATTCCAGTTCTTGTTATGA
Source organism: Pinus albicaulis (assembly GCA_034641835.2). NCBI lineage: Eukaryota > Viridiplantae > Streptophyta > Pinopsida > Pinales > Pinaceae > Pinus > Pinus albicaulis. Next base: position 763,707,228 of record CM076572.1, read on the forward strand.
TATACATGATTTTAATTACCACCAACATCCTTATAAGGGAAGTGAGAAGAAATATTTTCCATAGGAGTTAAAGAAATCCAAGCCTCCTCCTTTTGATGTGGATGTGAGGAAACCAAAAGATGCAGAAGCATGGATTCTTGGGATGAAGAATTTATTTGGATTGCATAATTATTCAGAGAATATGAAAGCCAAGATAGATATCTTCAGTCTCAAGGGAAGAGAAGATATTTGGTGGGAATATGTGAAGTGTGTCACATGCATCAGGTTAAATGAGTTGAGTTAGTATGAGTTTTAAAGACTCTTTAGGAAGAAATACTTGTCCAAGACATATTATGAAAAAAAGTCTAAGGAATTATATGATTTAAAGATGGGTTTTATTTTCATTGCTACAACACCCTCCAAAATTTTAACCTACACCAAATTTTGGAGCTTACCTTTGTCTTGTATATTGTTGTTGAAAACATTGAAATACATTACATGTGTTTTCTAAGTGTTTTGTTTGTATTGCAAGAAAAGAAAAATTTTGCATTTTCTCATGATAAGCATTACATGATGTATATAAGATTGCTTTGGTGGTTTCAAGGGGTTATCTTTGTGAAATTGAGTTTATCTTACCATGTAAACATTTTTCACACTCATTCCCAAAGTTTTAAGCATTTTCGCACAAGTATTATTACGATCATCACAAAGTGTATATTTAGTGTCACACTTGTCATAAGTCATCACATACTTTTTGCAATGAGAGGAGTATGTTTTTCATATGTCCTAGATGAGCTATTTTTTTGTGTCGTCAACTTTTTTAAGTTTGTGACCACAATCGAAGTATTATCATTGTTCACATTAGCCTCACTGATCCTACACTTAGTCAATTTATGAAAGCTTTCCGACCAAGCAACTTAGCCTCATATGCCCATCCTAAACTATGCATTGCACAGTCTCAGCCCTCTAGTTGTGACTCTACCTCTTGATACTGTGCAGTGCACATTTCCTGCCTCCCAGGACTGTGCACTGCATAGTTTTAGTGCTCAAGCACGGACCTTGGCCTCCAAAATTGCACAATTCATCCCTCCAACCTGGACTTAACTACACATTGAGAAATATCTAACCTCAATATTAGACCTTGACATCCTAAGTAGCATAATTGTGTAATTACCTAGCATTCTCTACCTTCCAGAACTGTGCAATAGGGTTAACCAGTGCTCATCCCCTTAGTCTGGCTCACTAAGCTACCACACTCTGCAATTTTATTCCTTAGTCGAGCCTAAAATGTGCATTGCACAGTATCAAGCTCAAGCTTCACCGCTGACTGCCTAAGATACATAATTTCACAGTCATTGAGCCTCTCCCTCGACCTGCCACCTAGTTCTAGCTTAGTCAAGTGGATCAACATGCACCATCTTAGACTAGGGATTTATCAAACTGATGTCATATCGCCATGAGTGAATTGTAGGTGCAGGTACACTATCGTACCATGACAAGATGATGAAGGAAATGAATAAGGAAAAAATGTTGAAATAAATATTTGTAGTTTATTATGCAATCTTATCAATCAAGAGAAAACAAAGGGGCACTAGTTTGTGACCAAAAATTGGACTTGATACCATTGAAGACTCCTTACATATAAGCCATATGGAGGTGGATAGAAGAGAATCCTCATGAAGACACATAGCAAGGAGCAGTAGGAATTTCTTGAAATTTCCATATCATCAATAAGTCCATGTCAGTAGTGTCATTTCATGAGTCATCACATGTCACATTAATATTATGGATTATGTAATTTATGATTCGAAAATGTATGGTAAAGTGGAAGTCCAAATAACATGTACAAAATATGAATATTCATGTAAAGTTGAAAGGCCATATGAAGTCAAACAATCATGAGGGTAGTCAAAGAATCACTAGGTAGGTGAAGCATTATACATTGGTTATATATACACCGTCATTGTATGAGAAAAGGACATTTCTCCTTGGATCTTCCCGCAAGACATTAAAGAGACAAACTAGTTATTTTGGGGAGCAAAGAGTGGATCCAATGCTCCACTATTGAAGTTAGCAGTGTTCATTTTATACATGTTTTTTGGAAATTTTACTTAATATCAGAAGCCTCATGGCTAGCACGTTCTTCATGTATGGATTATGAAGATTTGTAAGACTGTTATGTGGTTGTTTTTAATTCATGTTTGCTTCCATTTATGCTAAACCAGTTGAACTATTTCGGTTATTTTAGTACTTGTATTACTGAGAATGTGTTGAAATGGTTTTAATGGTTGTCATTCTTTTTGACTACTTCGTTGGATGTTAGACACATATTTTTTGTCGTATTGGTTATAATGATCATCGCATCTTTGTGGACTATTTTTCTAGGTGTTGGACTGATCCTTCTTGTTTACGTGTGTCTCTACTAAGTGGGTACTACTATCTCCCTCTTATAGGATCACTTTTATTCCCCCTTTGCAGTAGAATAACCTCAACACACTTACAACTAAACACTCACCAAGCACACTCACCTTCTTTTCAAAGGCACAATTGCACACCTCTCTCTCGCTGACAGTTAGAGCCAAGGAAAATATTTAATAAATCGGAAACCATACCATATTACAAATGGGGCTACTATCCCAAACAATTTTCAGTCTAATTGGGACCACATATCGAGGAGACCCCTTGAATGTTGGCATGTCCAACACCGTCAACAGGTTCCATGACATATGAATACTATACAACCAATTTTCTGGATTTTTTGAGGTATGTGCCCTACCTCAAGGATGAGAAAATGAAGGTCCAAAGGTTCATCAGTGGATTTCCTTTAGCATTTAAATATCATATTGAGTATGATGAACCTCGATCATTGGAGGAAGTCATTGGGAATCTCAAGCATTGCTATGAGTAGTCTAACTGCAAGTCTGAGCCTAAGTAGGATTGGAAAGATAATGACAATACTAAAGGAAAGTGGGCTAAGAAGCAAGGAAGGCCTCAGGATGCAGGTGATAAATAGAATGTAGCACCTTAAAGGATTTCAATGCAATTGACAAATGACATGGGTCTCCACCTCAGGAGAAGAACAAAGGTGATGGCAAGAATCCTTCGCAGCATTGGACTCTTTTTGGAGAGAATCGGATGAGAGATTGTCCATCGCACTAGGGTGGTAGACCTAAAATATATAGTGCTCAGGAGGCACAGAAAATTGGAGATGTTGGGTAGGGTATTCCTCGGATTTATGCAGCAGTGTATAACAGAAAAGATGATCATTAAGTGTCCATTATTGAGATGGAATGTAAGTTTTGTGACCAAGTTTTTTCTATTTTGATTGATATTGGATCTAATTATAGTGATATCTAAGGATTAGTCATGTATAGGAGGAAAATACAAATGGGGCACATGGTAGTAGGTCTCGATTAGGATACATGATCCAGGTGGATTAAACAAGTACAATTACAAGTGGCTCAGCACAGATGGCTCAAAAATCAAAGTGTTCGAAAATATCTCGAACTAGGTTCATGTTGTAGATCTTGTCTTTCTGATTCCAACAACGCAGAAGGCACTCAATTCTGAGTTCGTATGAAGGAGTTAGGAGCGGTCAAAGTTTTGGTTTGACTTGGTGACTGGGCAGCCTTAAAGAGGATGCAAATTGGACCAAACCCGGCCACCAGATTCCGACACACTCAAGCCAAGTTCTAGGCGAAATTGTTGCTTAGATCATTTGCCTCCTACGGTCAAAAATTGGATTTTTCAAAAATGCACAGTTTGTTTTATATTAAACAAAAATATATTAAAAAAGGGGGCAGGGCCACCAATCCCGCCACTCGACCAACAAATGTGGTCCCACAGGCTGTGAACCCCGTGGGCCACTCCATACATGGCACCATGTAATAGTGGGCCGATAGGAATCAAACCCACTCGGCCACGTGGGCCGGCCCGATCCACGGGCAGCCCAACACATAACCAATTTACAAAAACAAAAGAAACAACAGCGCCGACAAGGGAATGGGGCGGGCCGCCCAAGGTGGACCCGACCCCATCTCACCCCACGTGTTCCCTTTTCAAACAGGGCGGTTTCAAAAATATATGCTGTGGGTTAAATAAATAAATAAATTTAGTTTGTAAAAATGATTTCGGATTTTAAAAAGGATGGGGCGGAGTTTGACCACCCAACCCCCTCCCACACATTCAAATCTTTAACCAACAGCCCAAAGGATTTAGTTGGTAATTCCGCCCATGAATTTCTACATAAACCCAGCATTTAAAAGTGTGCCCAGGCCATGGAGGAGTGGAGAGTGTGCACGCAGTTCGAGGTTATTATTTTTTTATTGCAGGTGCAGTGGAACCATGAGCTAGAAAAGAGGCAGGCAGAACCTTGATTGAGCTCAACTTTCGGGAGGGCGAAATTTTGACTTTTTCCAAATGGGACAAATTTTATGTCATTTCAGCACTACTTGATGCCACGAGTCTGATGTCATACTCAGTTTCAGCATCTGAGTTTTCGATTTTTCAGCCACTTTTGGAAGTGGGTTATGCAGGTGTCATATTTCTAGATGTGAGCAGTCGTTTTCACATTTTTCAACGTCACAAGATTGATGGTATTTTCAGATTCAGCCGCAAAGAAGCTCAGCCTTTAGCAAATGGCAGCATGAGGTATATGATGTGGATTCCATGTACTTCTTTATTTATTTCTCTTTGAGATGCATTATGTCTTGCAGATCCCGGGTCATACATGAGTCGTGGGATCTTGCTTTGTGTTGTTATTGATATACTTTCAGCTATGGATTTGTGTCATGTATGAGATCCCTTTTATGCCACATTGGCGGGATGCTCATTTTCATATATGTATTTTGAGATCCCTTGTTTGCCAGGATTGGCATTATACTCTTATTTATTACATGTCAGTTATGGTCATACTGATAGGAGTCTTTCTTTATGTATGAGAGTTCTATAGTGGAACATCTCTTACAGAAGTCAAGCCACTCCTGCGTGAGGGAAATTTTTCCTTGTATTTCATAGGAAAGCACATCCATGTACATCTTCTTCTTACAACACATAATGCAGCAGCCTACACCATCTTGACACTGAGGCCCAGAGATGTAGTCCCTCTTGGATGAACTCCATCATCAAACGACATGTTCTTATGATTGTTGATCTTGTTCATTTATGTCCCTCTTATTTACAGCATAAACTTATTCATTTATGTTCTTTAAAGTCTTAATTAAATGAAATTCTAATTATCAGCCGAATTAAAAGGTCTTGGTTAAGGGTATCAATATTTTACCCTGGATCAAGTGGTATCAGAGCAGGTATTCTTGTTGATTGGATTGCAGTGCGTGAACATTGGACTTTCACTGAGCAAAGGCATGGAGAATGTCAATTACATGTACGAAACTATGCTCAAGGTGTCTGAGAAAGTGGACAAATTATATGAGGCATTGACGAAAGTGAAGCGCAACGAAGGCTTACAACAACTTTCTTCATCTGTTTCGCAATCAACACCTAAGGTAAACAGTGTTGATTTTTCTTCAGTTTCTTCACATGATGTCATTTCAGTTGGAAGTGTGGAGATACCCATCACAAGTACCGACATGAGACTCCTCACCAAATGGGGTACAAAGGAGGAGGACTTGGCATACGTGGCCAAGGCATAACCAAAACATTGGAGGTTGTGCAATGACCTCGTTATGCAGGTTTGGGGTACACTGGCGAAGGATGTTCGAAGGACATCAAGGGAAAAAAAATAATGATGAACTCTCCAAGGAAGAGGAACGATAGGGAAAATTCACCATCATTCCATGGCAGTGCACGTTGTAGTGAAGGAACTGAGGTGAGCTCCCATCATCATGACCGCACCAAAGACCACCCCAGAAGGTATACTAAGTCTCATTATTCCAGAGTGCATTTTGACTATAAGAATGTTGATAACCACGGTCGTAAAATATGGCATCGTAAAACTTGTTACTTTTTTGGTTTAAATAACCCCGTGATTTTTTAGTGCTGGAAGAGGATGGCAGCACAAAGGAGGAAGAGGCACAAAAGCCTTCTCCCCGACAGGAAAATAAATCAGTTAAGCAAGTTTGGAGGAAAAAGAACTTTTGCACCCATTGAGGTGGCCACCAAAGAGCCACATGCTGGAAACTTCATCTAGAGCAGCGCCTTAAAGACAAAGCGCCCGTGCATACACTAGTCGAAAGAGCTGATCGACAAGCATTTTCACCACAGGGAAATGATCCACTCGTTTTAATAAATGAGAAGTGGTTCTTCTAGATTGTTTTTTTTCTAGATATGTTAAGCTTGTCATGGCCATTCTTGTAAGTCATTTGTCGCGTTTTTATTATGAAAATGATGATGTGTTTCCATCACTCGTTTAAGCGACCATGATATTTTTTTGGCCTTGTTTTATAAGTCGTGTGTTAGATCCCTTTCATGTAAAAGTGATGATGTGTTTCCATCACTTTGAGATGTGACGATTATGTTTTACTCATGTTCTATGAGTCGTTTGATGCATTTCTTTCATGTAAAAGTGATGAGGAGTTTTGCCATCACTTCGAAATGCGACGATGAGGTCTGGTCTTGTAATTTTATTGAGGTATGATTTCCATTTTTGCTATAAGCTTGACCACCGAGTACATGTTATAAACTCGTGGAAAGTATGGAAATATTTGGGTCATTGTTGGTCACATTGATAATGTAATGTTCGTTGCAGCTTTAGGCAGGTGTTGGCATTCTGATTCCGAAGTACAAGAGGTAAAGGATTCTTTAAAGGATGTGCCTTTCAGACATCGCATTGCAGCAGTTGTAGATGATGGCTTTGCATCTTGATTCTGAAGTACGTGAGGTGAAGGAGTCTTCAAGGGATGTGCCTTTTCAGACACTTGCATTTTCGCAGTTGTAGATGATGGCTTTGCATCTTGATTCCGAAGTACTCCAGGTGAAGGAGTCATGTGGGGATGTGCCTTTCAACGAAAGTTGCAGACAGTTGATGATAGGTAAAGCTTGATGATTTTGGAGGACCAAAAGCTCCTTAGTGGGGAGGATTGATCTAGGTGAATTAAACAAGTACAAGTACAAGTGGCTCAGCACAGAGGGCTCAAAAATCAAAGTGTTTGAAAATATCTCGAACTAGGTACACGTTGTAGATCTTGTCTTTCTGATTCCAACGACGCAGATGGCACTCAATTCTAAGTCCGTATGAAGGAGTTAGGAGTGGTCAAATTTTTGGTTTGACTTGGTGATTGGGCAACCTTAAAGAGGACGCAAATTGGACCAAACCCCACCACCAGATTCCGACACACTCAAGCCAGGTTCTAGGTGAAATTTTTGCCTAGTTAATTTGCCTCCTATGGTCAAAAATCAGATTTTTCAAAAATGCACAGTTTATTTTATATTAAGAAAAAATATATTAAAAAAGGTGGTGGGGCCACCAATCCCTCCACCCGACCAACAAATATGGTCCCACAGGCTATGAACCCCATGGGCCACTCCATACATGGCACCATGTAATAGTGGGCCGGCGGGAATCAAACCCGCCTGGCCACGTGGGCCGGCCTGATCCACGGGCGGCCCAACACATAACCAATTTACAAAAACAAAAGAAACAACGGAGCCAACAAGGGAATGGGGTGGGCCGCCCAAGGTGGACCCAGCCCCATCTCACCCCATGTGTTCCCTTTTTAAACAGTGTGGTTTCAAAAATATATGTTGTGGGTTAAAAAAATAAATAAATGCAGTTTGTAAAAACGATTTCGGGTTTTAAAAAGGATGGGGCGGGGTTTGACCATCCGACCCCCTCCCACACATTCGATCTTTAACCAACAGCCCAACGGATTTTGTTGGTAATTCCGCCCACGAATTTCTACATAAACCCAGCATTTGAAAGTGCACCCTGGCCATGGAGGAGCGGAGAGCGTGCACGCAGTTCAAGGTTATTATTTTTTTATTGTAGGTGCAGTGGAACCATGTGCCAGAAAAGAGGCAGGCAGAACCTTGATTGAGCTTAACTTTCAAGAGGGCGAAATTTTGAATCTGTCCAAATGGGACAAATTTTATGTCGTTTCAGCACTACTCGACGCCACGATTCTGATGGCGTACTCAGTTTTTTCATCTGAGTTTTTTATTTTTCAACCACTTTTAGAAGTCGGTTATGGAGGTGTCATATTTCCGCATGTGAGTAGTCGTTTTCACATTTTTCAACGCCACAAGATTGATGGTGTTTTCAGATTCAACCACAAATAAGCTTAGCCTTCAAAAAATGGCAGCATGAGGTATATGATGTGGATTCCATGTACTTATTTATTTATTTCTCTTTTAGATGCATTATGTCTTGCAGATCCCGGTTGATACATGAGTCGTGGGATCTTGCTTTGTGTTGTTATTGATGTACTTTCAGCTATGGATTTGTGTCATGTATGAGATCCCTTTTATGCCACATTGGTGGGATGCTCGTTTTCATATGTGTATTTTGAGATCCCTTGTTTTCCAGGATTGGCGAGATACTCTTATTTATTACATGTCAACTATGGTCATACTGATAGGAGTCTTTCTTTATGTATGAGAGTTATGCAGTGGAACATCTCTTAAAGAAGTCAAGCCACTCCTGCGTGAGGGAAATTTTTCCTTGTATGTCATAGGAAAGCACATCCATGTACATATTCTTCTTACAACACATAATGCAGCCGCCTACACCATCTTGACACCGAGGCCCGGAGATGTAGTCCCTCCTGGACGAACTCCGTCATCAAATGGCGTGTTCGTATGATTTTTGATCTTGTTCAATTATGTCCCTCTTATTTACAACATAAACTTATTCATTTATGTTCTTTAACGTTTTAATTAAATGCAATTCTAATTATCAGCCGAAGTAAAAGGTCTTGGTTAAGGGTATCAAGATTTTACCCTGGATCAATACATGTTGCACAAGGATGATACAATTAGAGGTGGGAGATATTTGGATTCACCTGAAAAGTGGGTTAGCACTCATGGATCCTATTCTAATTATTGTTATGATATACATCATTTTAATTACCACCAACATCCTTATAAGGGAAGTGAGAAGAAATATTTTCCATAGTAGTTCAAGAAATCCAAGCCTCCTACTTTTGATGGGGATGTGAAGAAACCAAAATATGAAGAAGCATGGATGCTTGGGATGAATAAGTTATTTGGATTTCATAATTATTCAGAGAATATGAAAGCCAAGATAGATATCTTCAGTCTCAAGGTAAGAGAAGATATTTGGTGGGAAGATGTGAAGTGTGCCACATGCATCAGGATAAATTAGTTGAGTTGGTATGAGTGTTAAAGACTCATTAGGAAGAAATACTTTTCCAAGACATATTATGAAAAAAATACTATGGAATTATATGATTTGAAGATGGGTTTTATTTTCATTTCTACAACACCCTCCAAAATTTTAACCTACACCAAATTATGTAGCCTAACTTGGTCTTGTTTATTGTCGTCGAAAACATTGAAATCCATTCCATGTGTTTTCTCTAAGTGTTTTGGTTTGTATTGCGATAAAATAAAAAAGTTGTATTTCCTCATGATAAGCATTACATGATGTATATAAGATTTATTTGGTGGTTTCAAGGGGTTATCTTTGTGAAATTAAGTTTATCCTACCATGTGAACATCTGTCACACTCATTCCCAAAATTCTAGCATTGTCGCACAAGTGTATCTTTAGTGTCACACTTGTCGTAAGTCATCACACACTTGTCGCACTAAGGGAAGTATGTTTTTCATATGTCCTAGGATGAGCTATGTTTTTGTGTCATCAATTTTTTTAAGTTTCTTATCACAGTCGAAGTATTATCATTGTTCACATCAGCCTCACTGATCCCACACTTAGACAATTTTCGAAAGCTTTCCGACCAAGCAACTTAGCCTCATATGTCCCTCCTAAACTATGCATTGCACAGTCTCAGCCCTCTAGTTGTGACCCTGCCTCTTGACACTATGCAGTGCACATTTCTTGCCTCCCAGGACTGTGCACTTCATAGTTTTAGTGCTCAAGCACAGACCTTGGCCTCAAAAATTTCATAATTCATCCTTCCAACATGGCCTTAACTACACAGTGTGCAATATCTAACCTCAAGCTTAGGCCTTGATATCCTAAGTTTCACAATTATGCAATTACCTAGCCTTCACTACCTTTTAAAACTATGCAATAGGGTTAACTAGTGCTCATCCCCTTTGCCTGGCTCACTGAGCTCCCAAACTATGTATTTTTCTTCCTTAGTCAATCCTGAAATGTGCATTGCACAATCTCAAGGCTCAAGCTTCACCCCTGACTGCCTCAGCTACACAATTTCACATTTTTTGAGCCTCTCCCTCATCCTGCCACCTATTTCCAGCTCAGTCAAGTGGATCAACATGCACCATCTTAGACTAGGGGTTTATCGAACTGAAGTCGTCTCGTCATGAGTGAATTGTAGATGCAAGTAGCCTATCATACCATGAAATGATGATGATGATGAAAGAGATGAATAAGGGAAAAGGTTGAAATAAATATTTGTATTTTATTATGAAATCTTATCAATCAAGAGAAAACAAAGGGACGTTATTTTATCAGACTTTATACCATTGAAGACTCCTTACATATAAGCCATATGGAGGTGGATAGAAGAGAATCTTCAAGAAGACACATAGCAAGGAGCATTAGGAATTGGTTGAAATTTCCATATCATCAAGCAGTCCATGTCAGTAGCGTCATTTCATGAGTCGTCACATGTCAAATTACTATTATGGATTATATAATTTCTTATTTGAAAATGTATTGTAAAGTGGAAGTCCAAAGGACATGTACAAAATATGAAGAGTCGTGTAAAGTTGAAAAGTCATACGAAGTCAAACAATCATGCGGGTAGTCAAAGAATCACAAGGTAGGTGAAGCATTACCCATTGGTTATATATACACCCTCATTGTATGAGCAAAGGAATTTTCACCTTGGATCCTCCCGCAAGGCATTAGAGAGACAAATTAGTTCTTTTGGGGAGCAAGGAGTGTCTCCAACGCTCCACTATTGAAGTTAGTGGTGTTCATTTTATACATGTGTCTTGGAAATTTTACTTAATATAATAAGCCTCATGGCTAGCACGTTCTTCATGCATGGATTATGAATATTTTTAATATTTTTATGTGGTTGTTTGTAATTCATGTTTGCTTCCATTTGTGCTAAACTAGTTGAACTATTTCAGTTATTTTAGTACTTGTCATATTGAGAATGTTTTGAAATGGTTTTTATGGTTGTCGGATTCTTTTTGACTATTTCATTGGATGTCAAAAACATATTTTTTGTTGTATTGGTTATAATGATCGTCGCATCTTTGTGGACTATTTTTCTAGGTGTTGGATTGATCCTTCTTGTTTGCGTGTGTCTCTACTAGGTGGGTACTATTATCTCCCTCTTAAGGGATCACTTTTATTCCCCCCTCTGTAGTAGAATAACCTCGACACACTTATAACCAAACTCTCACCAAGCACACTCACTTGCTTTTCGAAAAACCAATTTCACACCTCTCTCTTGCTGACAGTTAGAGCCAAGGAAAATATTTAATAAATCGGAAACCATGCCATATTCTGAATAGGGCTCCTATCCCAAACAGTGTGAGGTCTAATTGGGACCACATATCGAGGAGACCCCTTGAATGTTGGCAGTTCCAACACCGTCAACAGGTTCCATGACATATGAATAGTATACAACCAAGTTTTTGGAATTGTTGAGGTATATGCCCTAATTCAAGGATGAGAAAATGAAGGTCCAAAGGTTAATTAGTGGATTGCCTTTAGGATTTAAAGATCATCTTGAGTATGATGCACCTATATCATAAGAGGAATTCATTAGGAATCTCAAGCATTGTTGTGAGTAGTCTAACTACAAGTTTGAGCCTAAGTAGGATTTGAAAGATAATGGAAATACTAAAGGAAAGTGGGATAATAAGTGAGGAAGGCCTCATGATGCAGGTGATAAATATAACGTAGCACCTTATAAGAAGTACAATGCAATTGAAAAAGGACATGGGTCTCAGCCTTAGGAGAATAACAAAGGTGATGGCAAGAATCCTTCGCAGCGTTGGACTAGTGTTGTAGAGAACCGTGGGAGAGATTGTCCATCGCATTAAGGTGGCATACCTTAGATATATAGTGCTCAAGAGGCACAGAAATTGGAGATGTTGGGTAGGGTATTCCTCGGATTTATGCAGCAGTGGATAATAGGAAATATGATCATCAGGCATCCATTATTGAGATGGAACGTAATTTTTTTGACTAAGTTTTTTCAATTTTGATTGATATTGGATCTAATTATAGTGATAGCTAAGGATCATTCATGGATAGGAGGAAAAGACAAATTGGGCACATGGTAGTAGGTCTCTATTAGGATACAGGTTGGACAAGGATGATACAATCAGAGGTGGGAGATATTTGCATTCACCTGACAGGCAGGTTAACACTCATGGATTCTATTCTATTTCTGGTTATGATATACATCATTTTAATTACCACCAACATCCTTATAGGGGAAGTGAGAAGAAATATTTTCCATAGGAGTTCAAGAAATCCAAGCCTCCTACTTTTGATGGGGATGTGAAGAAACCAAAAGATGCAGAAGCATGGATTCTTGGGATGAAGAAGTTATTTGTATTGCATAATTATTTAGACAATATGAAAGTGAAGCTAGATATCTTCAGTCTCAAGGGAAGAGAAGGTATTTGGTGGGAAGATGTGAAGTGTGTCACATGCATCGGGATAAATGAGTTCAGTTAGTATGACTTTTAAAGACTCTTTAGCAAGAAATACTTGTCCAAGACATATTATGACAAAAATATTAAGTAATTATATGATTTGAAGATGGGTTTTATTTTCATTGCTACAACACCCTCCAAAATTTTAAGCTACACCAAATTTTGGAGCCTACCTTGGTCTTGTATATTGTCGTCGAAAACATTGAAATCCATTCCATGTGTTTTCTCTAAGTGTTTTGGTCTGTATTGCAATAAAACAAAAAATGTGTCATTTCTCATGATAAGCATTACATGATGTATATAAGATTGATTTAGTGGTTTCAAGGGGTTATCTTTGTGAAATTGAGTTTATCCTACCATGTAAACATATGTCACACTCATTCCCAAAGTTTTAAGCATTTTTTCACAAGTGTTGTTACGATCGTCACAAAGTGTATCTTTAGTGTCACACTTGTCGTAAGTCATCACACACTTGTCGCACTAAGGGAAGTATGTTTTTCATATGTCCTAGATGAGCTATTTTTTTGTGTCGTCAATTTTTTTAAGTTTGTGATCACATTCAAAGTATTATCATTGTTCACATCATCCTCACCGATCCTACACTTAGTCAATTTCTGAAAGTTTTTCGACCAAGCAACTTAGCCTCATATTTCCCTCCTAAACTGCACATTGCGCAGTCTCAACCCTCTAGTTGTGAACCTACCTCTTGACACTCTGTAGTTCACATTTCATGCCTCCCGAGACTGTGCACTACATAGTTTTAATGCTCAAGCACCGACCTTGGCCTCCAAAATTGCACAATTCATCCCTCCAACCTAACCTTAACTACACATTACGCAATATTTAACTTCAATCTTAGGCCTTGATATACTAAGTTGCACAATTGTGTAATTACCTAGCCTTCTCTACCTTCGATAACTATGAAATAGGGTTAACCAATGCTCATGCCCTTAGCCTGGCTCACTGAGCTCCCAGATTGTGTAGTTCTCTTCCTTAGTCAAGCCTGAAATGTTCATTACACAGTCTCAAGGCTCAAGCTTCACCCCTAACTGCCTTAGCTACACAATTTCACAGTCATTGAGCCTCTCCCTCAGCCTGCCACCTCATTCCAACTCAGTCAAGTGGATCAACATGCACCATGTTATACTAGGGTTTTATTGAATTTATTTCATCTCTTCATGAGTGAATTGTAGATGTAGGTACCCTATCATTCCGTGACAGGATGATGATGAAGGATATTAATAAGGAAAAAAAAATTAAATAAATATTTGCAGTTTATTATGCAATCTTATCAATCAAGAGAAAACAAATGGACGCTAGTTTGTGACAAAAAATCAAACTTGATACCATTGAAGACTCCTTACATATAAGCCATATGGATGTGGATAGAAGAGAATCCTCAAGAAGACACATGGAAAGGAGCAGTAGGAATTTCTTGACATTTCCATATCATCAAGAAGTCCATGTCAGTAGTGTCATTTCTTGAGTCATCACATGTCACATTACTATTATGGATTATGTAATTTATGATTTGAAAATGTATTGTAAAGAGGAAATCTAAAGGACATGTACAAAATATGAAGAGTCATGTAAAGTTTTAAAGTCATATGAATTCAAACAGTCATGAGGGTATTCAAAGAATCACAAGGTAGGTGAAGCATTACCCATTGGTTATATATACACCCTCATTGTATGAGCAAAGGAATTTTCACCTTGGATCCTCCCACAAGTCATTAGAGAGACAAACTAGTTCTTTTGGGGAGCAAGGAGTGGCTCCAATGCTCCACTATTGAAGTTAGCGGTGTTCATTTTATACATGTGTCTTGGAAATTTTACTTAATATTAGAAGCCTCATGGATAGCATGTTCTTCATGCATGGATTATGAATATTTGTAAGACTGTTATGTGGTTGTTTGTAATTCATGTTTTCTTCCATTTGTGCTAAACTAGTTGAACTATTTCGGTTATTTTAGTACTTGTCATATTGAGAATGTGTTGAAATGGTTTTTATGATTGTCGCATTCTTGTTGACTATTTCATTGGATATTAGACACATATTTTTTGTCGTATTGGTTATAATGATCATCGCATCTTTGTGGACTATTTTTCTAGGTGTTGGACTGATCCTTCTTGTTTGCGTGTGTCTCTACTAGGCGGGTACTATTATCTTCCTCTTAGAGGATCAATTTTAATTCCCCCTCTGTAGTAGAATAACCTCGACACACTTACAACCAAACATTCACCAAGCACACTCAATTCCTTTTCGAAGGCACAATTGCACACCTCTCTCTTTCTGGCAGTTAGAGCCAAGGAAAATCTTTAATAAATTGGCAACCATGCCATATTTCGGATGGGGCTCCTATCCCAAATAGTGTGAGGTATAATTGGTACCACATATCGAGGAGACCCCTTGAATGTTGGCAAGTCCAACACCGTCAACAAGTTCCATGACATATGAATAGTATACAACCAAGTTTCTGGATTTGTTGAGGTATGTGCCCTACCTCAAGGATGAGAGAATGAAGGTCCAAAGGTTCATCAGTGGATTTCCTTTAGCATTTAAATATCATATTGAGTATGATGAACCTCGATCATTTGAGGAAGTCATTTTGAATCTCAATCATTGTTATGAGTAGTCTAATTGCAAATCTAAGCCTAAGTAGGATTGGAAAGATAATGACAATACTAAAGGAAAGTGGGCTAAGAAGCGAGGAAGGCCGCAGGATGCAGGCGATAAATAGAATGTAGCACCTTGTAAGAAGTTCAATGCAATTGAAAAAGGACATGGGTATCAGCCTCAGGAGAAGAGCAAAGGTGATGACAAGAATCCTTCACAGCTTTGGACTTGTGTTGGAGAGAATCACAGGAGATATTTTCCATCACACTAGGGTGTAAGATATCATATATATAGTGCTAAGGAGGCACAAAAAATTGGAGATGTCGGGTAGGGTATTCCTCGGATTTATGCACCAGTGGATAGCAGGAAAGATGATCATCAAGCATCCATTATTGAGATGGAATGTAAGTTTTGTGACCAAGTTTTTTTCTATTTTGATTGATATTGGATCTGATTATAGTTATATCAGTCTTGACCTGGTGGATAAGTGTTGCTTGAATAAATAAGTGCATGTAGAATATTGGTTGGTGCAGTTGGATACAAGGACCAAGAGAAGAGTTCATAATTGGTTGAGATCTTGTGCAGTTGAGTTGAATGGTATTCCTACATCAACACATCTAAATGTGTTTCCTTTGGGTTCATATATTATGATTTTTTGCATGGACTAGATGTTCATTCACAGGACTAAGGTATAATACTATGAAAAGGATATTGAGTGCCTGGATGATGATGGGGAAAGGATAATTTTGCAGGGAAAGAAGAAACCTACATCATTGAGAATGGCTATAACTATGCAATAAAAGCTCAGTTGCGAGAAAGGATATTTATTGTTTGCAATTCATATTTATAGTTATAGGGAAGGTTGTTTAGGATAATGAATGCTTGAAGAAGTATCTTGTTTTACAGTAGTTTCAGGATGTGTTTCTTGTAGAGATTCCATAGTTTCTTCCTCATAGAGATGTGGAATGTTCTATGGAGTTGATGTCGGGAGTAGCACCAGCATCTAAGGAACCTTATAAGATGAGTACTCTAGAATTGGTTGAATTGAAGTTTTAGCTCAAGGAAATGCTTGATAAAGGATACATAAGGCCAAGTGTGTCGCCTTGGGGTGCACTAGTGTTGTTTTTAAAGAATAAGGATGGTACTCTCAGATTGTGGATTGATTATAAGGAGCTGAACAAGGTGAAAATCAAGAACAGGTATCCATTATCGAGTATTGATTACTTATTTTATCCATTGAAGGGAGAAGTAGTGTTCTCAAATATTGATTTGAGATCAAGATATCATCAGGTGTGCATCATTGAAAAAGATATCTACAATTCATACGAGGTATGAGCTCGTAGTAGTTACTTTTAGTCTTACTAATTCTCTAGCTACTTCCATGTGTTTGATGATGTTATGTCCTTATCTGGACAAATATGTGAGATTTTTTATTGATGATATATTTATATAGTCTAAGAATGATGAAGAGCAAGAAGAACATCTAGAAGAAATATTGAGATAGTTGAGAAAACAACAGTTGTATGCCAAGCTCATCAAGTGTAGTTTCTTTCAAACTGAAGTTCATTACATGGGAAATGTTGTTTCCAGAAAATATTAAATCTATCATGGAGTGGTCAACTCCTAGGAACATGGATGAGTTCATATCATTCATTGGACTAGAAAATTATTATAGGAGGTTCATCATTAATTTCTCAAAGATTGGTTATCCTATTACATATTTGCAGAGGAAAGGAAAGAAGTTTGAATGGACTGAGGAGTGTGTAGCTAGATTTGAGTAGTTGAAGCATTTACTTACAAATTCTCTAGTTTTGAATATTGAAAATACCGATAAGGAGTTTGTGGTTTGTACAGATGCTTGCAAGGAAAGACTTGGTGGAGTCCTGATGCAGGAAGGGCGGGTGGTATGTTATGATTTAGGGAATCTGAAGGAGCATGAGCGGAAATATGTGACTCGTGATCTTGATTTGGCATCTATCATTCATGCATTAAATATGTAGAGACATTATATTCTTGGTCGGAGGTTTTTTTATCAGTGATCATAGTGGTTCGAGGTACTTGTTTGACCAACCCAATCTAAATAGGGCAAGGATAAAAGGGTTGTAGGTTCTCTCAGTAGGAGAGTGCAGGTGAATCACATTTCAACTGTGATTTCATATGGGACATATTTTCAAGAGAAGGTCTTGTAGGAAAATTAGTATGATGACAGGTACCAGCAGTTGAAGCAGAGATTGCAGTATCAGGGTGAAGGTGATAGGGATGAGTATCACCTAATGGTATATGGTTTGGTATATTTAGGAACATTATTTATGTGTTAGATATTAGTGAGCTCAAGAATCTTACCTTGAGGGAGTTTCATGTCAATATGTATTCAATTCACCCTGGATATCAGAAGACTTTGATAGTTGTTAAGAAGTTATATCATTTGTCAAACTTGAAGAAATAGGTGGTTGAGTTTGTTGTGAGATGTTTGGACTTTCAACAAGTGAAACTAGAATGTAAGCACCCATTTGGTCTACTACATCCTATTTCGATTCCATAATGGAAATGGGAGGTCATTTCCATGGACTTCATTACAGGTTTTCCAAGCACATTGAAGCAGCATGATTCCATCATTTTTGTGGTTGACATGTTGAGTAAGGTAGCTCACTTAATTGCAGTGGAGTCTACAAATTAAGCTAATGAGGTATCTCATATATTCATCAGGGATATAGTGAGATTGCATCATGTTCCCAAGAATATTGTATCAGACAGAGATGCCAAGTTCACTTCCATGTTTTGGAGGGATTTTTTGCAATCTTGGGGACAGAGTTAGCCTTCAACACAGATTATCACCTGCAGACATAGGGACATACAAAGAGGTTTAATAGGATTATTGAGGATATGTTAAGGATTTATGTCATGCATAAGAAGAGGAAGTGAGAGGAGTATCTTCCACTGGTATATTTTGCATATAATAATGGGTATCAGGAATCCTTGAAGATGAGTCCATTTGAGGATATTTATGGGTGGAGTTGTAATACTCCTATCAGCTGGAGTTTTCTGTTGAACAGGTTTTTGATTGAACCAAATATGTTGGTTGAGATGGAATAGGAAATGCAGGTTATCAAAAGGAATCTAAAGGCAACGCAAGAAAATCACAATATTTATGCAGATCGACATAGGGCATTCAAGGAGTTTGAGGTTAGAGAGCATGTGTACTTGCACATCAAGCCCAAGAGGAGCTCCTTGAGGGTTGGATCATATGATAAGCTGAAACAATGGTATTTTGGGCATTTTAAGATGCTTGAGAGGATTGGACTAGTGGCCTACCGACTTGCACTATCGCTAACAATGAAACTCCATGATTTTTTTCATGTTTCATTACTTAAGATATATTTCTAGGATGTTGATCATGTGATTGATTGGTATGTATTGTAGGTGGAACTAGAGGGAGAGTTCTAGTTATAACCTCAATTAATTTTGTAGTGAAAACATCTCATGCTCTGGAACTGAGAAATCGAGCAAGTCAAAGTGCAGTGGAAGCAATTTGGGCCCGATGAAGCTACATGGGAGATGGATTATTAGATGTGGGATTTTTATCCTTCCTTATTTTTTGGTTAAGTAGATGTGTTTGGTTTATGTTTATGCATATATTTATTGTAAACACTACAATGAGTTATGTTATAAAGCTCCAATAAGTAGTATGTTGTAAATACTGCATCGAGTTGTGCTATAAATCTCCAATAAGCAATACGGTGTTCATGGTTTCAGTAGTTGGTATGATGTAAATTTTGCATCAATTTGTGTTATAAATATCCATGGGAATCATAAGCACCATTAAACACCGAGAACATTGTTCTCCCAAGGGGGAGGGTTTTGTAATAGCCCCTGTTTTATTTTCCATGTAAACAAAATAATACCAAGGTCATGGGACATGTATTCCAAGCTGAATGTTGGGAAAACAATATATATTGGGCATCACTTATTGTTTATATTTGGCTGTGGAAATTGGTAAAGGAAAAGAGATGTTAATTGGAATTTAATTATGAAAATAAAGGAAAAAGGGAGAAAATGGAGATGACGGGACACAAATGTGAATGGAAGGGAAATTAGAGGAAAATGAAGGAAAATAAATAAAATAGAGGCATCAATGATAAAAAGGCATCATAGAAATAGTTCACAGCTTTTTGTTAGTTTATTTTTTACTCTCTCCTTTCATTCTCTCACACTCTCATACTCTTTCACACTTAGAGAATTCATGGAGCATGCTTGTAGCACTAGAGAATTCACTTGGATTAGAGAAGGAAAGTAAAGGAAAGCAAGGAAGCGCAAGGTGACGGCTAGATCAATAGCTATAGACGAATTTATTTCTAGGTAACAGATTACATGTGTGATCTCCTTGTTAGTTTTTGGATGCATGGTATATGTATGTGGTTTCTTGGTTTCAGACTTATATTGTCATTTCATGTATAGCTATGGTGTTGTGGGTGTACCACTTGTTTTTTTTATTGGTTCTCAAGTTCCCTGTGGTTGTGGGTTGGTACAAACACTCTAGAGACCTGAAACAACTTCAACTGAGTTACTAGTTCCAGGAGGTTGTAGGTTGGGACAAACACTTTGGAGCCTTGTGGGTTGAGTTATTAGTCCTTGGAGCTATAGGTTGGAAAAAAATCTCTAGAGCACTGAATTAGTTGTGGGTTTAATTTTTAGTTCCTGGAGCCATGGACAACTTTGGTAGAGACCAATCTGGTTGATGTAAGTGATTTATGGACCGTAGAGGTGGAATCACTATGGTTGAGGGTTGAGGTGGTTTTTCCTTTGGAAGCCCTAGTTGGTTTTGTTTTGGTTTAATCCTTGTGGTACCACATTCATGCTTGGAATATGGCACAGGGTTGATTGGCTGAAAGAGAGATTTATTTCAACCCAATCTATGGTCGAGTGGTACGTGGAAGTCCCTGACTTGGTTGGGATTTTCATATGTTAATATGATATAGTTTCATATTGTGGTATATGAGCATTTGTATTGATTATGATGGTGAAATTATGGTTGATTTTCCATGGTTTCTATGCCAGTTATATTCTATTTATATGATGTATTCTATCTATGTCTCTTGACGTGTTTTGTTAAGTTATTGAATGATTGATGAATGCATGGTCTAACTAGTGTTATTGCAACTATCTTGAGAGGGAATTGGACCTTCTTGGTGATTCTCAAATGACGTTCAAACCTTTATGATCATATATGCATTCATTACCTATAGTTTTCATGTTTACCATATGTTTTTTGAAATATATATCATGGATCGGGCATGTCTAGGTCAATTTCTTGCTTGAGTTATGATTAGATGGCTTTGTCATCATCTTGTTTAATTTTCTAGGAAGTTACAAACAGTTCTAAGCAGGCGTCTAGAGTCTAGCCTAAAAATGTGGCTCATATATCAGAATCGTTGGCCCTGAACTCAAGAATTTCATTCATAATCCCATGGAGGTAGGCCTATGTGTGCGGTTGGGACCTCATAACTGCACCGATGTTGTGTTTTGTATGTGGTTAGGCAGTTTCCCTAGTGAAAAAGAGTTCCAACTTAGTGATTGACCAACTGGGATGGTTTGTAGCCGCCTGAGTGGTTTGTGGCATTTGAGGGATGTCAAATTGTTGTGAAATTGCAGGCCCCACTTCCATAACTAGAACTTGGAGGTTGGGTCTTATCATAGCTCAACTTATGTTTACCCTGGAGAGTTTGTACAAGTGGGTAAATGTGGAAGGGATGGTTACATTTTGACTAACAAATGTGGCTATGGAATGTCTTGATAATACTCATGTTCATCAGCCATCTTGTTATCCTTCGGAAATGTACCATGAGTCATACGTCTAATTATAAGTGTCAAATCATTGAATGAGGACAACTTTTATATGCCCCATTTGTGGGTAAATGACAGACTTTGGAGTAGGGCATATGTTTTTTCCTAGTTGTTTGTTATGTGATCAAGGCTATATGCAAAACGATACTCTAAGATTCCTCTATACAAAGAATAAGATTCCTCCCTGCTTCCCCCACCCATCACGTGACCCCTATGTTTCCTTTAGATGCTCCATCAAAAAATAAACAGTGTGGTTAAATTTCAATGACTCCATTTGAATTTTCCTCGTGGAATAATATTTCATAAGAATAGTTATTCAAATTAAAATTTTCATTCATCAACCAAATTTCATATTTGCATATATTTTAATACAAAAGCAACCAAATACAATACTTAACATAGTTTTTAATAATAAAAAAATTAATTAGTATTTTTATACTTTTTCAATATAAGATTCAAAAAAATAGTAATAGAGTAAAAAATGTTTAAACCATTTCATCAGAAATGTATAAATTAAAGTTTATTATTATTCTTTATAGTTAAAAATTAAAATTTAATATATTATAATAATTAAATAATAAAAATTTAATAGCTTGTGTGTGAGATATTTTAACAAACCAATTTAGCTTGATCTTAACTTTGGATCTATCAAGTGTCAAGGGAGATCAAATCTCTTAAGGTGCAAACCTTTCCTCAAGTTTTGCACTAAAAAAGGAGGAGGTTTGCACCTCAAGAGATTTTATCTCTCTCGGTGCTTGATAAATCTGAAGTTAAGATGGATCTAGATAGATTTATTTATTAACAATTAATAAGTGTATGGTAGAGATTTAACTTATACATGATATTATATAATATTTTGAATAGTAATCGCAAATCAAAGATTGAAATTTATCTTAAAAGTAGTTATATTATTTATGTGTTTTTAATTAAATTGATTAATTACGAATATGACACATACACATGAGTTATGGTATTTAGGGCATGTGGTATCATAGTATTTACAAATTAAGAATCTCCATTATAAAATGGGAGAGAATCTAAGTTGGCTCAACCTCATACATATTTACTAACAAAACCTATGTAGATATTCATTATATGTTAACGTTTAGATAGTTATTTCATCCAGAATGGTTTCAAAGTTAGCTTCTTTATTTTAATTTTTAAAAATAGATAATTGTTTGATATTAAATTTAGAAAAATGGATAGTTTATCACAAATATTATCTAAAAAAGGAGTTTGATCGACGTCTTCTCCTTCGGACCAATCCAATATAATCACAATAAAAATTAAGCTTGAATAAAAATTCAATTCCCTCCTTAAATACATCATCTATGACCCATGGAAATTATAATAAAAATGAATAAATAAGGCTAACGAAAAATGTCTCCCTCAACTTGAAAATCCATAATATGGACACTAATCATAATTCCACTCGGACAGAGCCACGAATGGATCTCACTGAAAAAACATTTCTCCAAATATAGCATCATATGATGTCGAGGCGTATCTTTTGAACCGCCCTAGCATAGGGTAGGGCATCCTATAGTCTTCCCCATGGGACAAATATCACTTCCCTCGCCATAATCTCCTCCCCCTCCTCCTCCATTGCGGCCAAACACAAACTTCGATAACTTACCCTTGCCACAATCTCCTCCTTGGCCTCTTCCATGATAGTTCTGAGTTTCGACAACTTACCCTTCACTCGGCGCTTCAT
Source organism: Pinus albicaulis (assembly GCA_034641835.2). Taxonomy (NCBI): domain Eukaryota; kingdom Viridiplantae; phylum Streptophyta; class Pinopsida; order Pinales; family Pinaceae; genus Pinus; species Pinus albicaulis. Next base: position 763,730,125 of record CM076572.1, read on the forward strand.
CTTGGCTCTCTGCTAGGACGAATTGGCCTACTTTTATTTCAACTTAATTTCCCTAAACATCCTACCTTGGGGGAGGTTTCTTCTTGGCACTCGAACCCGACACCTTTGCACAATATTAGGAAGTCGTTGTGATTTTATGTGGCAATGCCTAGTGGAATAAATCAAGAGATATTCCTTCAAATTCCAATATTTTTCGTTGTAATTCTTTGAAGACATTTAACATTTCAAATTATAATTTTTAATTGTTATAATTCTTAATTTGATAATTTCATTCTCTTAATTAATAATTATAATTATTATTTTAATTATAATTTTTCAGATGAAATAATATTACATATGAATTTACAACATCTCTTCTATGTTGGGTTATAGAGTGTTTTTCAGCACAACAATTATATTATAATTTTGTCTTCTAATTTTTAACTAATAAAATAATATTGTTATTATATCATTATTATTAATAATATCAACATAGATCCATGTTAATTCCAGATCTATCAAGCATCAAGAGGTATCAAATTTATTTTAGAGTGCAAAACTTAAAGAAAAAAGTGCACATGCAAATATTTGATCCCTATTAACACTATAGATGCGTCAACTCCATGTTAAGCATTAAAGGAATTACACATATCCTTCATCTTGAGGACACATTAATAAAATGTTTTAACCATAAGAATTGTTTTACTTTCATTTGCTTTATATTTTTTAACCCGAATTGAAAATATATTTATATTTCATAAAAATTGTGTTGGGGGGAATAGTTATGCAACCGTTGAAAGTATTTCCTATCGGTCCAGAATTAACAACATTGTATTAAGCAACAAAATTATCAATTGTGATCCAAAAATATGTTTTGGAGTAGGCAAAGGGGTGTTATAGTCTTATAAAGATGCTAGCTTGTAGATCCTCCAAAAAAGACCAACTAAAAATTGACCCTTCTAAAACATGCAAAATACATTCTATTTAACCCGTGCATCAGAGGAGACAAACCCTTCATCATCATAGAATTCCTTTACATATGTTTGACTCAAACAACTAGGACATAATGCATAAATAGGATCAATTTTGGATGCTTCATGACTTATTTTGAGAGTGAGATCCTCTATTATTGACTTTTGATTGCATATCTAAAATTTCTTCCATTGTTGTATTAACAGTGTTGAAACTGGGCTTTTGGTTGAGAATTACCTACTTGACAGAATGTTGCAGAGAGTTTACTTCCTGGTATATTCCTTGCAGGAATTTTCCCCTAAAAAGAGAGGTTCAAAGCACCAATAAAAACGATGTTGTTTGTTGAGATTCCAATGAACACCAAACAAACCAATTGCTTGATTATGTGCCACCCCAACCAAAGACCATATGACCTAGGTTTCATCCAATTGAGTGAACACACTCCTTCACCATGAAGGTTTTATAAATAAAGAGAATAAATTACAATTCCAAGAGAAAATTGGGATGAGGCCTTGTCAAGATTAGAGCACCTAATACCACCAATATTTCCTGGAACATAGGCTAAGTGCTTGGTGTGAGAGTCCAAATGTGCATAAACGAAAGTTTGAATTGACTAATAAATGATAGATCTAGATAAAAATTCCCAGGAGAAGGTCTACTTGAAAACCAAACTCATATTCACGTGATCAAGCAGGGAGTGAACATGAAAACAATATATAAACTAATGAGCATCCCAACTAAAGAGTCTTCCCTGCAGTTCTTTTTTAAACTCAATTGGAACACTATCACAACTATATGCAAAGAGGGCTTGCATAAAAAACTCACATTTGAATTGAAAGGGAGATAATAGGGACACAGATATTACACTAAGGAGCATCCAAAATAAAGGTATTATCCCTGTTTATCTTTCTACAACTATAATTTAATAAATCCATATCAATTTTCAACTTAAACCTTGAATGACCTGAAAACAGAAAGAATTAGAGTAGAGGTAAATAGGGATATAACAAAGGAGTGTGGAGGTCATGTTTACCTCGTTACCATCGCCTCCATGCTTCCCCAATCATGATCAGAGTAACCCCGTCACCCAAACCAGCAAGAAACCAAGCTATAATAAGCCTAACCAGCCATGCAGGGTGCATAAAACTAAAAATCTTGTAGAGGATAAGCTACTCAAAGACCAAACCAAGTGGACTGACCTAGACCTCGATATTTCTCATCCTTAAGATCCCCCTCCCCATTGATTTAGGCTTAACTATGAAATTATTTCCAACCTACAAATCATCCAATTCATCATCAATAATGAATTAATCTCCTTTATACTAACATGTCTCATCCAACCCTCTAGAAATACTTAACATTCAACTCATGGACGGTTATATTTTTTAATGTGCTTGCATGCCAGCTAGACGTGGTTGCAAAACAATGTGCCAACCATTACATTTTTTAATTTCTTGGGCTTAGATTATTAATCCCCTTGAATACCATTACAAACATAGAGAAGGGATTAAGGAATTGAGGTTAATATTAGAACCATGTCCACTTTAATATAAAAAATTGCTAAATGGACAGCCTCATTCACAAGGAGGTATGCCTTCTTGTTGTTGTTCCTATGGACATGAATAAATGATTTGGAGTGAACTATTCCTAGCATATGATAGATATTTTTTACAATATCTTGGAATTTTATGTCAAACAAAAGAGAGCCATTTATGACACTAGAAAATTTGGCCCAATTTCCGACAGCCACTTCGTCGCTATTCCGACACATAGTCGTCGCAAGAGTGACAGTTCGAGGACGGACAAAACGTGGTTCACCATCACGTCGCAATTCTGATGCCTTGACAAAGTGTCGCAATACCGACACTTTTTCTGTCGCTTCCAAACAAGCGTCACTCGTCCGACGTTGCCCAAACCGTCTCTCTTCCGACGTTTGTAAACTGTTGCAATTCCGACGAATTGTGGTCTTACGTTTTGAACGTCGCTCTTCCGACATTTCTAAACTGTTGCAATTCTGACGCCGTACAAAAGTGTCGCAATACCGACGCATTGCAAAAGTGTCACAAGACCGATGCTTTCCAGAAGCGTCGCAATACCGACGGTTTCCAAAAGCGTCACAATACCGACGCCAGGAAGAACTATCGCAATATCGACGGATGTCACAAGACCGACGAAAATGGAAATCATTCAAAACATCGGAAGACCAACGCTTATAAGGCGTTGGAAGAGTGATGCTTACAAAGCGTCGGTATATCGACGACATGTTCAATTTTAAAAAAAAAAATGAAACTTTAAAACAAGACAGTAAATCTCCAATATTTGTTATGAATTGTGGGCATTCCAATTGTTATGAACATAATTCGACCGTGAAAAATTAATATAATAAACGACCCCGTAGCGCTTCGACTATAAACAATCATATATTAAGATTGGACCCTACTAACCTTTAGTAATGGCATTCACTTTATAACTGGGACTTCATATGAGGCTTGGACACATAAATATGAATAAACTTTTGTCAATGCAAACAACCGCACATACCTCTGTTGAACCTTAGTTAGGAAAACAATAGTCGACGTATATACGCGCGGGGCCCAACGCTAGCGGCCTTTCCACATCCAACGGTGGATAATACGTCACTCTGGCCTTGACAATCCAACGACCCAACTGGATATCACACAAGTTAGTTGCACGATCGTTAACTCACAATGAGAGTGGGTTTTCAAAATCGCTCAAGGCCACGTGTCGGCCTATGACATTGATCGCGTCCAAATGGGGAATACCGCTTACCGTACAAAGGCGGTGCGATATGCCGGATACCCGTCTTTACTGTGCGGTCCTCAAGGTTCCGACTACTCTTACTCCAAGTTACGTCTGCTTACCAACGCCTTACTGCCATTGATATTTGCCTCGTTGTTCATCCTTCGCGCGGCCATACCAAACGAACTCAGGCACAACCATTTCGAGGAGACACAACGCATTACATATGCCACGGTTTATGTCTTATGGTTCCAACAAGGTTAGTATCGACTCTGCAAATCGATACACCGGTCCTTGGTTCATTCAATCACCTACACATTCACAACACTCATTACGAGGTTTTACCTAGCTCACGGAGGTTCGAGCACAACATCTCCTTGCTCTACCACAGGCACATGGGAATGTCATTAACCTAATTCACCCTCTGTTCACACAACTGATTATAGGGAAATTCCCTAAATGTTTGACACAGTTATCTGTGGAATTCACCAATGCTCATAAGTCCTGAGTCATTAGCTCGTGTTCCACTGAAAACTCAACCAGTCTATATGCACATAACCTCATCACAGGGTTTCTTAATTACCACGGGATTTCAATTATCTTTCACCAGGATGCGTACATATATTCACACACAGAAAACTTACTCAATCAACGCACATATAATACTAACAGATTCCTTATAGAAATGAAATTTCTTACAGTCTCTTGGTCCTGATCGGCTAGATCTTCGATACAATGGCCTCCTCTTCCCTATGCAGCTCTATGCAATTCTCTTTGCAGGTCTTCTATGCAGGTCTATCGACTCCGTCATGGAGGTTTATTTTTACATCAATTACAATGAATCAATTCGAATTTCTCAATGACTCACAAACTCTTCAAATTCCTAACTCTGAGACTAACAGTCTGACAAACAGAGACAGACTCCTAGAATTAGCTTAACTTTTGAAACTGACTATCTCTTCAGGTTCCCATTAATCATTCGGGCAGTTACATTTTCTCTACAAATTAACTAAATTAGCTCAACTATGGATAATTTCATAGGGAAATAAAACATGAGACCCCCCTTTACATTTATTTATGTACAAAATTTGGCTTGGGCCTAATGCCCCTGCATCAGATAACATAGTGAGGGGCTAAATTTACAGAGCTTCCATGCATCTGTAACATCTTCAGAGCATTTTCATGTGGTTTAGCTACACTTTTCACTCAAATTGATAGTATATTAAAGATGACAGATGTTTTCAACGTAACAAGAGCCATTTCAGGTTTCATTGGAAACATTATTTAGAAAACACAGTTTGTGCAATCAATCTTCATACCGAAGTAGCATATATTCAGTTTCACAATGACCTAATGTCATCATGTACTCAACAAGTCAATTGTTGCATTGTCATACAACCTCAAGCCTCAAACATCTTTACAAGTGAGCATTTCAGGTCCGATTTAGAACAAACCTGTTAGAGATTTTACTGAAATCAAGTTACATTCTAATGCTCATTTAATATAGAGATTAAGATTCTAAATCTATGATGTTACTATTGTTGCCAGTATTTTTATTGTACTCGTGCCATACCCAACTCCACTAATAGTAACAACAATGTTGAATCCTGATCAGTCTCCATCCATGGGATTTTAATGGCCCTTAGATGTGAGATTCACATGCCAAATTGAATCATTTCATAGAATGACTCCACTGCATATTACTGCCTTTCAGCTACAGATAAGTATCAATTTTACCAATTTGTCCAGCACTGGAATATAATCCTAATTACATCAAATTTAAAAATTTGAGTCTAACCCTAAGTGCATAAAATTTTGCAAAACCCACTTACGCAACACAGTCTAGGAGGGGTTAACATGCCTATGAAGTATTTAAACATTGTTGAGGGCTAAGAATAGTTGGACTTTGCCAACTAACCAAACTCACTTTTGACCACTTCTAGTAACTTTAGCCTATAGATGCTCTCATAAAAAGAAAGCAGGTGGTCCAATAAAAGGAAGGGGACCGGTTGCGTGTTTCATTCCCTTTTTTTTGTCAGCTGAAAGCTTTCCAAGAAGAATAAATCTATTGAAGCATGAAACTGATTTTGTTGCTGCCCCAACTACCACTGATATACATCACAATGTGTCATAGTTTACTGTAAGCCTCTATTGAGAGTGGGCAGCACTAAATCCAAGTAATTCCCCTCATCCCTTAAAAGACACCTCTAAATATAACTAGAAATTTCAAATAGTTAGTAAAGGAAAAGTATAAAGATATAACAGATCTATGTTGAGCCAAAAACCTATGCATTCACAACAAAACTGGGATGGATAAAACTTAAAAACAATTATGGACTTTGACAAAAAATCGTCTTATGCATACAAAATGAAAGAAGCATTGGCATACTACTATGTTTACAAATTTAAGGACAGGCAGAGTGAGTCTCCAGGCAACACAGTTTCATGTGGAGACCCTAGATCCTTGTACCCACAATATCTAGTGACTTATAAAATGATTGCCAAAACAATGCCTTTGTTATGCATGTAAGAACACCACCTGTATAATGAGGGAGATGTAATATTGTATGAGAAGTAGATTTATACAGAGTGGTCCAAGATTGTGTATTTATGGAATATACAACTAATTTTGGCATGAAACATGTATCCAAGATTTCAATGTGCCTTATTTCAGAGCCCATTGATGATTTACTATGAAACCTGAACTTTCAAAACAAACACATTGAAATCACAGGATCTCCATCATGAATATCATAAATATTAACTGTCTTTTGGGCACTAGCAGTAGATACCATAAGAGGCCCACATGGCCTGTACCACCAATGTTGATTCTCTGGCACAACATTTGCAAAGCCAAAATTTCTCCCCGAGACATCCCTCTCTACCAAAACTGGAGAGATGGTACTGGACGTTGAAGTGAAGGCCTATAATTTAGTATGGAATGCCATAATTTCTTTATTATAAAAGTCCCATGAATAGAAACCTGAGTCCAATGTACAACTTTCAGATGCTGCCACAACATATTTACTAGAGCGACCATCTGAACCAACTGCTCTGATCAACCAGCAATCACCCCACATGTTTGGGGTAAGCCCATATGGAGCTTTATATTCAGCCTTCTCCTAGAGATTGGAAAAAAAAATACTGAGTATTACTCAAACATCAACTGCCCTTTATGTTAAGGGAAAATTTGAAGAGTGCATAAATATTCTTGAAATCCCAGTCATAGTTTCTAGAAAAGTTCAACAGTTTTTGAAATGAACTACATCCTATTTAAACTACATCAAATATTTAGGCAAATCATTTTTTTAAATAGAAAATGGTGAATTTTATTTCAAATATAGAAATTTAAACCATGAGAATAATCTAACCCCTAGGATTTTCCCTATTTCTAATAGAAAATACCAAAATGTATAAATTATAACACCCATAAACCCCAAAATTAAGTACAATAATTAAAACCTCCACACCTCTGAATTTGCTATATCGTGAAAAGAGTTGCATCCATCATCATGGGAAAGAAAAACCGATTCTCCTTCTGATACAAACCAGCCTGCAGTAGATGTCTTATGGCTAAGTTGATTCAATCGATCACAGGAAACCTCTTCAGTTTCTTCAATATTTCCAAAATGCTCTAGCTTGTTTTCCTGATCATCATCAAAGTCCATATTTTCATCACATTGAAGTTGGAGTTCATTACGATTAGGTCCAGTGCCTATTACAAAGCTCTGTACATCCAATCCAATATTGGAACTGCCATACCCGTTCCCATTAGAGATTGTAAATCCTGCTTCTGGCTTTAATTCGGTAAGTTCAAGAGCACTAGAACTAGATTTAGTTGATTTAGAGTTGGTATAGTTTTCCTCTGATTTTTATTCCGATACAACACTATATTTGTGCTTCAATGCAGACAGAAATTCTGTAGCAATGGGATCTTCATCTATGGGGCTTATGGATCTGCCCTCAAAAATATCCTGAATATCTGATTCATTTTCATTCAACTGATCATGCAAATCCACCCTCGTCTTCAGCACAGCAAGCTGAACTGAAGGTCGGATTTTCAGAAATTTATGGTGGGGGTAAATCCTGTCTTCTAGATTTCCCTATTTCTAATAGAAAATCCCAAAATGTATAAATTATAACACCCATAAACCCCAAAATTAAGTACAATAATTAAAACCTCCACACCTCTGAATTTGCTATATCGTGAAAAGAGCAGCATCCATCATCATGGGAAAGCAAAACCGATTCTCCTTCTTATAAAAACCGGCCTGCAATAGATGTCTTATGGCTGAGTTGATTCAATCGATCATAGGAAACCTCTTCAATTTCTTCAATATTGCCAAAATGCTCTAGCTTGTTTTCCTGATCATCATCAAAGTCCATATTTTCATCACATTGAAGTTGGGGTTCTTTACGATCAGGTCCAGTGCCTATTGCAGAGCTCTGGATATCCAATCCAATATTGTAACTGCCATACCCGTTCCCATTAGAGATTGTAAATCCTACTTCTGGCTTTAATTCGGTAAGTTCAAGAGCACTAGAACTGGATTCAGTTGATTTAGACTTGGTATATTTGTCCTCTGATTTGTATTTCGATACAAAACTATACTTGTGCTTCAACGCAGATAGAAATTCTACAGCAATGGGATCTTCATCTATGGGTCTTATGGATCTGCCCTAAAAAACATCCTGAATATCTGATTCATTTTCATTCAACTGATCATGCAAATCCACCCTTGTCTTCAGCACAACAAGCTGAATTGAAGGACGGTTTTTCAACAATTTATGGTGGGGGTAAAGCCTGTCTTCCAGATTTCCCTATTTCTAATATAAAATCCCAAAATGTATAAATTATAACACCCATAAACCCCAAAATTAAGTACAATAATTAAAACCTCCACACCTCTGAATTTGCTATATCGTGAAAAGAGCAGCATCCATCATCATGGGAAAGAAAAACCGATTCTCCTTATGATACAAACCAGCCTACAGTAGATGTCTTATGGCTGAGTTGATTCAATCGATCAAAGGAAACCTCTTTAGTTTCTTCAATATTGCCAAAATGCTCTGGCTTGTTTTCCTGATCATCATCAAAGTCCATATTTTCATCACATTGAATTAGTTGGGGTTCATTACGATCAGGTCCAGTGCCTATTGCAGAGCTCCAGACATCCAATCCAATATTGGAACTGCCATACCCGTTCCCATTAGAGATTGTAAATCCTGCTTCTGGCTTTAATTCGGTAAGTTCAAGAGCACTAGAACTGGATTCAGTTGATTTAGACTTGGTATAGTTGTCCTCTGATTTGTATTCCGATACAACACTATACTTGTGCTTCAACGCAGACAGAAATTCTACAGCAATGGGATATTCATCTATGGGGCTTATGGATCTGCCCTCAAAAACATCCCGAATATCTGATTCATTTTCATTCAACTGATCATGCAAATCCACCCTCGTCTTCAGCACAACAAGCTGAACTGAAGGCCGGTTTTTCAGCAATTTATGGTGTGGGTAAAGCCTATCTTCCAGATTTCCCTATTTCTAATAGAAAATCCCAAAATGTATAAATTATAACACCCATAAACCCCAAAATTAAGTACAATAATTAAAACCTCCACACCTCTGAATTTGCTATATCGTGAAAAGAGCAACATCCATCATCATGGGAAAGAAAAACTGATTCTCCTTCTGATACAAACCAGCCTGCAGTAGATGTCTTATGGCTGAGTTGATTCAATCGATCACAGGAAACCTCTTCAGTTTCTTCAATGTTGCCAAAATGCTCTGGCTTGTTTTCCTAATCATCATCAAATTCCATATTTTCATCACATTGAAGTCGGGGTTCATTACAATCAGGTTCAGTGCCTATTGCAGAGCTCCGGACATCCAATCCAATATTGGAACTGCCATACCAGTTCCCATTAGAGATTGTAAATCCTACTTCTGGCTTTAATTCGGTAAGTTCAAGAGCACTAGAACTGGATTCAGTTGATTTAGACTTGGTATAGTTGTCCTCTGATTTGTATTATGATACAACACTATACTTGTGCTTCAACGCAGACAGAAATTCTACGGCAATGAGATCTTCATCTATGGGGCTTATGGATCTGCCCTAAAAAACATCCCAAATATCTGATTCATTTTCATTCAACTAATCATGCAAATCCACCCTCGTCTTCAGCACAGCAAGCTGAACTGAAGGCCAGTTTTTCAGCAATTTATGGTGGGGGTAAAGCATGTCTTCCAGATTTCCCTATTTCTAATATAAAATCCCAAAATGTATAAATTATAACACCCATAAACCCCAAAATTAAGTACAATAATTAAAACCTCCACACCTCTGAATTTGCTATATCGTGAAAAGAGCAGCATCCATCATCATGGGAAAGCAAAATTGATTCTCCTTCTGATACAAACCAGCCTGCAGTAGATGTCTTATGGCTGAGTTGATTCAATCGATCACAGGAAACCTCTTCAGTTTCTTCAATATTGCCAAAATGCTCTGGCTTGTTTTCTTGATCATCATCAAAGTCCATATTTTCATCACATTGAATTAGTTGGGGTTCATTACGATCAGGTCCAGTGCCTATTGCAGAGCTCCGGACATCCAATCCAATATTGGAACTACCATACCCGTTCCCATTAGAGATTTTAAATCCTGCTTCTGGCTTTAATTCGGTAAGTTCAAGAGCACTAGAACTGGATTCAGTTGATTTAGACTTGGTATAGTTGTCCTCTGATTTGTATTCCGATACAACACTATACTTGTGCTTCAACGCAGACATAAATTATGCAGCAATGGGATCTTCATCTATGGGGCTGATGGATCTGCCCTCAAAAAAATCCCGAATATCTAATTCATTTTCATTCAACTGATCATGAAAATCCACCCTCGTCTTCAACACAGCAAGTTGAACTGAAGGTCGGTTTTTCAGCAATTTATGGTGGGATTAAAGCCTGTCTTCCAGATCTTGACTATTTAAGCGTTTAATTTGTTTTTTCAGAGACCTGACCATAGAATCAAATGAATCCTACGAATCCTATGAAATAATAAACAATAGTAAGGCCATTATTTATTGGTTTGAAATAATAAACAACATGCAACAAACCCACATAATTAGTAAATTATTTAAAGACAATAATTCCTACATATTAAAATATAAAGTTATAACATACCGGCTCATACTCGAACATAACATCTGTATCAATATTCTTCTTCTGTATCTTCTTGATCTTCATCCAACTGATCGACATCTATATCAACATTTGATTCAGAAACAGTGTTGAAATGATCGACCATGTCATCATCATCATCAATTATGTCATTTTCAATAATATCCTCATCGACATCATCATCAATAATTGTTGCCTCATCTCCTATGCCTGGTTCATCTTCTAAGATATATTCTTCGTCTGTCCATGCATCTTCCTACTCATCTGCCACTGCATCATCTTCTTCTTGATCAATATCATCTTCTTCCTCTACAGTATACTCTACTGGCCTTCCTCTTGGATCATATCTAATAGCAAATGACCATTCCTTCTCACCTGGAACCTCTGAGTAAAAGACTTGTTCGCATTGGCTTGGAAAAACATAGCGATCTTTTCTTGCTTCAAACTGCGATGTTTTAACCATTGGAAATCCATTGTCATGTTGAATAAGTGTTCTATCATCATCACGTACATTCATTTGTAGCCTATACCATTTGACGTCGAACAAAACTATTTTGAAGGAATTAAAGTCACACTCAACTATATCATCTAAGAACCCATAATATCTATTTTTAGATTCTCGAGGATGTTTGTCACTCCTGGAGGAAACATTAGTGACCTGGAATACTGCAGTTATCCCACTATTAGAAGTTTTCCTGTTATCATCCAACTGTTTAACACGAAATTTACGACCATTGCACCACATAGCCTTGTGGTGTTTCAACTGCAATATGCCAAACATGAAAAAGATGCATTCTCAATTAATAATTAATCATATAATTTACATAGCATGAAAATTAATTGAAAAATCAAACTTGTTGTCACATTATAAATATAGTATAAAATAAGTAATGAATAAAATAGGTGAATTAATTTCTTACCTTTCTATCTTTCAAACCATATGCTAAATCGATTTCCCTGTCCATAACGTTCCCATCTCCACTACGATATGCTTCTCTAATCAATTCAGACAGTATTTTCCATGATAACCTACCGTTGTTACGTGCTTTACATGTTTCAATCCATTCACTCATCCACTCAATATTGTTTGCAATGTATAAAAGTAGTGCCTCATAATCTTGAGCACCTGAATAAAAAAACAATAATTCACCAATATTAATAAATGTTACTTATAACCATGGTAAATTATATTAATTAATAAACTATGAAAGAATAAGACCTAAATGAATATAATGATCATATACATGATGTAAAAAAATGAAACATTATATGTATTATACATAATAAATCTTTTACCTCTCACTTTCTTCATTCTACCTTTTCCCAACAGGTGCTCCACTTCAAATTTTTTGATGGAGTTCACATCCCAAATGCAATCCACCGCCTTCATGGCTGGCGCAGCTAATATAGAAAGATAATGACTAATATACACCAAGGATTGATATACCACATATCCCTCCACCATAGAACCCTCAAGTCGTGCTCTTTGTCTAACCAAAGCCTTCAAGGATTTCAGGTGCCTCTCGACCATCCAAATTGACCTTGTGTGTACTGGTCCACACATTTCAATCTCCTCCACTTGGTGTATCAAGTAGTGTTTTTGTGCATTGAAAAATGTTGGAGGTAGATACTTTTGCATTTCACACATTAGCTGAGGAATTTCTCTCTTCCAATACTTTATTTCATCTTGATGGATTTCTTTCAATGACAACCATCTGCAAATCATTACGCAAGGTTATTTCAATGAAACATAATATATATTTCATTACAAGTAAATTAATACATCATTTCATCAAGTACGAAAAGAAATTGTAGCAACTAGATTTTGTGTATAAATCAAAACTACTTACCTCATGTATTTACTAAGACCATATATAACTTGTTTGACATTGTTGTCGAAGTCGTTTGGGAGAGATACAAGTAGAACATACTATAAAAATAAAAAATGAATCATTATTGGTTTCCAAATTAAATAGAAAAAAGGAAAATTTAAAATATATATTCAAGCAATAACAAACAAAAACGTATACCAAAAAAATTACCTTAACAAAGGTATGCCAATCATGTGTTTTCACCCCACTGAAGTCACTTTTCTTCGTTAAGATATTATTTATGTTTGAAGCAAAACCTGTTGGAAATTTAATTCTTCTACCAACCTCTTTTACATCATTTCTTTGTTGTTATGTTAATAACCATGGAATATTATTATAATTTTGACCTCCATTGTTATTTGATCCGTCGATCACACTTTTCATTGCATGATTTGATTTCTCAATGTCAGCACAAATTTTGTCAATTTTATCTCTATCATGTGCACCATCTATGGTTCGCCATAACATTTCTGTCAAATTCTTCCCGACATGCATTGTATCAAACAAATGAGCTATTTTTAGGTCCTCATAGTAGGGCAACCTCGCGAATTGAGAAGGATAACATTTCATTCCAGGTGGAAGTACAATATTAGTACCTTCACAGCGACGATGACCTTGATATCAAAGAATAAAATAAATCAGAACAATATTAATTATAAAATACAATAAAATAAATTCATTAGTTAAAAAAAAAATTCCAAACATTACATAAACAAATAATATATATATACACAAATTACGTACTAGCTTCTTGACGATTATTAATTCTGTTATATTCCAACATCCAAAACTGAGGTGTCATTCTTCGTGGTTTTAATCCAATTTCTTCTTTATCATTGAAAAGATATTTTTTAGTAATACGATACTTATGGTTCCTAGAGAGGAAGTGCCTAAACTCATCAAACACCATCTTTCTTAAGTCTGACGAATGACGATACTTCATCTTAGGGCCACAAACTGGACATGCAAATCTACCCTTTGTTTGAAGACCTGCAATAGATGGATCAATAACAATTAATATACTATGAGATAATTTTTAAAACGTGCAATATGGTATATCTAATTTAGATAATTATGTATTATATTAAAGTGCAATGAAATATTACATACCACAAACATGTGTTAGTCCTGGGGCATCATGAATTGTCCATACAAGCATTCCACAACATTGAAATCTCTTTTGCTTGATTGGTTTAGTGATGTCATACATAGTGATGCCATGCCATAACTGTATTAGCTCATCGATAAGAGGCTCAATATATACATTCATATCTTTGACCTAGTACTTACCTAATTGTTCAAAATTACGGTACATAATAATTACTACCATGATATATGTATATATAAGTAAGTAAATAAATAAAATATATATTTATGAAAACAATGAGAGAAATGAAAATGTTACATTCAAAAAAATAATGTATCAAATACCTGGAATAATCATAGTCAACATTATGTGCTCCCTCTTTATTGACATCCAAGGAGGAATGTTATTGTTGATAACAAAAATAGGCCACACTGAGTAAGTAGATCTAAGATCTCCGAATGGATTAACACCATCAGCTGCCAATGAAAGCCTGACGTTACGAGGTTCATTTTTAAAATCTACATATTTTTCCTCAATTTCTCTAAATGCAGAACCATCTGCAGGCATTCGAAGAACACCATCTCCAATTCTATTCTTTGAATGGTAATCCATAAACTGTGCTATGTTGTTACACCTAAACATTCGCTGCAAACGTGGAATTATGGGAATATGATGAAGAAACTTTTGAGGCACCTTTTTGGTTAGTTGATCTGTTCGATATCTATTGGTACCACATTTCGGACATTTTGTTTTCAACGCATGTTCTCCGTAATATATAATATGATCTTTAGGACATGCATCTATAGTGTTATATTCCATTCCAAAGTGTTTCATAATAGCACGTAGATCTCGATATGTTCGAGGTAAAGTATTTGGCGATGGTAACAAATATTCACCCAACAATCTACAACATAAACAAAAACTAGTGTCTTGTAAAGATTATTAATCATATATATATATATATATATATATATATATATATATATATAGATCATAGTTATTAAAACCGGAACCAGTGACCGGACCGGTGGAGCTAATGAACCGGGTTTCGAACCGGAACCGGTCTAACCAGTAGCAATCAGATCTCAATGAACCGGTTTTAAAAAAATACATTAAATAATTATTTTTTAATAAAAAAAAAAAAAACTATTTTTAAGATTTTCAACCATGATTCCAAGCTAATAGAGACAAAATATGAAAATTTTTCTCATTTATATACCATGCAAAGGTGAATATATCAAAATGGCACCAAATGCAATACATATCATCAAAAAATACATAAGCAAACTTGTTGAAGTAATGTATCAGGTTTCTCTTATATTATTCACTGTGTTTTATTGCTGAGTTAATATTATAATATACAATCTGTCCCTGCTCAGATCTATTGTCAATTCATTGTATCAGCCTTAAAGACAATTCTGGGTTCAGTATATATATATATATATATATATATATATATCAGACCAGCATTTTGAAGATCTTGTATTCTTCATTATCTATGTTTGCTTGGCAATAAATTTCTAGAAAAACATCTACAACACTTAGAGGTATTGAATTGGTTTATGAAACCCACTATTAGTGATATTTGTAACAAGTTGAGAGAGCATTACAACTTCAGCAGTCTTCTCACAATGTGTTTGACGAAATTTATCACTGAAAAGATTCATTAAAACCCAAAAAAATCAGTGGCTAGTTTAGTGCATTTCCAAGCGGGAATTTTCTAGTGGTCAATTTATTATTGCCAGTCACATTTTCATTAGGTTGTATGTTGTTGTCCCTTGAGTGGCGTCAGACCATTTGCATCAGTCTTGATGCCATGATCAAATTTCTTGTATGTTGTGTGAAAGGTTTTGTATTTATGCTGCTGCTATGTGTGAGCAGAGAGAGAGGGTCTGACAGTTCCTAGCTGAGTGTGAAATAAGGTTGCTGCTGATTGTTTTGAGAACATAAATTGTCATCAAGTACACTTCATGAGTTGCATGCTGCCAGGGATTTTATGCTAGCTAGCCTTGTATTTATCAGTCATCATGTGTATTGTTGCTACTATAAGGTGTTGAGTATGAGTTATTAGACAAGTTTGTTGCTAGTATAATAGAGGAATTTGCAGCTCATGGAGGAGACACTGAGGAATTTGCAACTCATGGAGGAGCACCTAACCAGTCGGTTAAGTACGGAACCGGCCGGTTTATGCATAAACTGGCAAGTTCCGTACTTAACCGGCCGGTTAGGTCCAATTAACCAGCCAAAACAGGTGAGAATAGGCTATAGACCGAGTTGCAAGGCCGGTTCCAACTGGCAGCCCTACTGACCGGCCAGTTTGACCGGTTAGCAGTTCAAACCGGCCGGTTTTGATATATATATATATATATATATATATATATAAGTTATTATTTTACACATTTATTACAACTAAAAAAGGGAAAATAATCAACATTTACATATATGTGATCATATATACATATTGCATACCTTAGGAGTTGTGTCATACATCTGTTCGACAAATTATTCATAACCTTTAAGTTCACCAGCAACAATGTAGCAAAGAGAAGATTCGCATTTGAGTGTTCAAAAAGTCGTTCACTTGACCTTTCAATCAGAGGTACATCATAAATACCATCACTGCTATCTCCACCATCATCATCTGACTCACCATACAACTCTTGGAGCATTTGATTTGTCACATCATTAATGTGAACTGTCTCATTACTGTCATCATGATCTACCTCCATGGGATCATTAAAATTACCTTCATCATTCGTTTCATGTTCTTCACCTTGTACAGCATCATTTCCAATACTAATATTTGTTGCAATATTCTCTTGTGCTGGTGCAACATCATCTAATCTACTACTATTTAGCTATGGAAGCTGGTTGATCATCTGCAAAAAGTCGGGGGGAAACTGTGCCTTTATGAAAATTACAAACATTAATAATTAAACATTAGTGCGCATATAAAAAATATTAAAATAATATAAAATTTTACGATATAATCAAAATGAAGATAGATAATGAAGATAGATAATTAATAACCACGGGACGATAGTCATTCGATTCACCATCAATGTGCCCATATTTCCTACAATGCATTGTTGTTGTTGCTATTAAAACTCTAACATTATTTCTCATACAAAATTTTTTACAAGGGCAATAAACTCTACCATCAGCCCTTTCACCCTTTTGAATTTTTTTTCCACCTCTAATGTTTTCTTCCATTGATGCAAATTATCCTATAAAGAAAATAATAAATCTCTCTCAATGGTGTAGAAAACCCAAGACTTTTTGAACTCAATGGGAGCTCAATATATAAGCAAAAAGAAAATAAAAGTGGGCATTTAACAAATTGTGAGTTTTTTACAAAATGTGGGCTTTTTACAAAATTGTGGGCTTTTTACAAATTGTGGGCTCTTTACAAAATTGTGGGTTTTTTACAAATTGTTTATATTTTTAATAAAATGTGGGCTTTTTACAAAATTGTGGGCTTTTTACAAATTGTGGGCTTCTTAGAAAATTGTGAGCTTTTTACAAAATTGTGGGCTTTTTACAAATTGTGGGATTTTTTTATTCATAATGCATTTTCTGTAGAATACTAAATAGATCTGTCCAAAATTTGAGATGCAAACTGTAGTCTCTACTACGTTTGGAAAATTGGAGGTTTATAAAAGATAAACTACGAACATAATTGTACCACTATGATAAGAAGCTGTCAGAAGCATTCCTTCTACTTCACAAACGTGGAACTACCTTAAGAATTCTTATGGTTGATATAAATATTAGAGCATGGCAGTTAAATGTAGTAGTTATGCTAAAATATTGAATAACAGCTTGAGAGTGCTCTTCAGATACTGTACGAATGCACCAAATTAAAGTTGTACCATTACTAAAGATAAATGGCCAAAAATAGTCAAATTTCATATCGTGAAGTTATGTCTTTCTCGGTAGCAAACTGGGGATAGGATGGAAAATATGAGAGAACTAAGTTCCAAGGACTAAAAAAGCAAGGCCAACATAGTTCTGCCTTGAATCAGAGACAAAACAAAGCTGCCCAAAAAAGTGTTTGAGAGCACCCATTGAAGCTCCTATATATAGCAGAGTCAACATTTTCCTATTGAAAAATTTTGTATAGTCAAAGCCACAGCAAGAGAAGATAGCCATGATCCTAAATGAGAACCAAAGCCAAAGCTAAGACAGATCCACGTTTAGCAGAACAAGACAGCCATAGCAAAGGATTTGACCACAGAACCAGATCATGAGAGATAGCAAGATTCTTGCTTCCACTGTGGAAATGTAGAAACTGTACAAGGGCTTTGCTTCCAGTAGATTTCATTGTGACAGTAATTTCTATGGTGTTGTAAGTGCTCATTAGTAGAATCTTAAAGCCATTCTGGAATTATTTTAACCTGGAGAGGGTTTTCTGTGGTTATAAATCCTCATGTTAAAATTCCATTGTGGATTGGTTGTGTTTGATATTATGTTTTTACTGTCCGCATTTGAATTTTCGCACAGAAAATTATCAGTCTAAAGCGGAGAAATTTTGCGATGTTTCTTTTGCTTCCTATTGTGAAGTATTTCGCTCAGAACTCTACTCGTTGTAATAGAGGTCTTGGGCATAGAACAGGGGACTTGGGTTTTTTGGAATCAAACTTCAGGTTAAGATGCTCATCTAAAGAATGGCACAGTGAGCCTTAGCATGGAGTTGGGAGTACCAATTTGAAGTGTAGGTAGGGCATTGTACAATAGACTAGTTAGATTTCTGGACCCTAATACAAAAGTTTCTTCGTCTTTCAAAACATGTTTCTCGTTTTCTGTAACCAATGTGGGTCCTGTTCTTGTTTCAATTGGGGATGGATTAGCATTTGTTATTGCTCTAGATGATCACACTCTGGGTAGCCCTGAAGGCTATTTGGGGGTGATGAGTCCAATAGGTCTCCATGAATTGTTGCCCTCGTCGGGGAATACTATTGCAGTGGAATTTGATACTATTTTGGATGTTGAATTCCATGATCCTAATGGAAACCGGTACCTTCAGCTCCAGTACCTGTTCACAAAAGAGGGTGCCATAGTCATTCATGCGTGCAGAGAGGGTGAATTGCAGGCATTGCAACAGGAGGTGTTGTTGTTGTTGCATTGGCCACTAGATTGTTTGTTTGGTTCTGTTACAAGCGCAGAGTATTGAAAAGGACAGACAAATTTAGTTCAGATATTGTGAAATTGCCTCGAAAATTCACCTACAAAGAGCTCAGCAATGCTATGAAAGACTTTTTTTGAATGTGATTGATAATCGATAATTGCAAGCAAGGGTAATCCCCTTGTGAAACCCAAATTTCTGAGCATTTTCTAAAACCTGATGACGGAGTCATTGTAATGAACAAGCGCCTAGGTCCATATTACATCCAAATCTACCAAGCACCAATATCTATAAAAAAATCCACAGTATCTGCGAACTAAGAAGAAGAGGCAGAAAATGTATTCTGCTTACCTGTTCAAATAGTGGTTGGGGTTTACCATAGCAAAAATTTGACAGAGACCATGTAGCATTTCTTATCATTGAAATTATGGCAATATCATTCAACTGGGCAAGCACCTGCCTCAAAGCTCCATTACTGAGGGAAAGATCCCTAAATGTTGCAGAGTCTCCAGAAATATTTCCTAAAGCCCAAACAACCTTACATGAACACCAGTTGAACTCAAATTTGGGTACTATTTTTTTAAATCAAATTCCAAAATTACAGACATATAAAGATAGTTGGGAAGAATAATTTTATGCCTCTAAAATAAACATGCTACCTGTTCTCGAACATTATCATTCCCAGAGGTAAGAAGTTCCACAAATATAGGCAGTGCCCTGTAATCAATCACAACCTTTGTATTCTCAGAGGCTCCAAAAAACCCAAATAGGGTCAACCCTACTATAGGAGGAAGGGCCTACAATAAGAACTTACCATTTTGTAAGAGCTGAGGGCGAATGATGTTCTGCAAGAGCTGAGGGCGAATGTTGTTCTGCAAGAGCTGAGGGCGAATGCGCGCGTGATATCAGACGTTAATGTATTTTTTTTTTAAATCATTTTTATGTAGCGCGCATTTGATTTTTGCATTTCAAATCATTTTTATTTACATTTGATTTTTGCATTTCTAATACAAGTGACAAACAAATTTCTACAAGAGGTTGAAATTTTTACTAGAATAGCCATGAAAGACTAATTAAAATGGCTTAAAATGCAAGTGGAACTTCAAAATGAATGTAATTGAAGGTTCTCTCCACTAAATTTTTGCAAAAGTGCTTACATTATTTAAGTTATCTAGGATATTTTTTTGTATTACACAATCAAAATTAAATAATGAAATAGTTGGGTAGTCTTATTGTTTCAAATTAGGACACAATTTTCAAATGGTGATGAAGTTTCATGTGATGATTAACTGACGATATTCTCCTTTCCTATCCTTGAAAAACTATACAAGGTTCCCTGTTGCCACATGAAACCCTAACTCATGTAGCAGCATAGGACCAGTCCTCCATTTTTCCCGTCATAAGGCCAGTCCTCCATTTTGCCCGTCATAAGGCATTTTGCACGTATTTGACGACTAGAATTTGTGGATTCCCGTTTTCCGTGAGGTGCTAGGAAGGATAGAAGACTTAATTTTGAAGTTTGAATTTTTTTCAAAAACGTTCTTACGCCCTTTAATTTCCACTTACTAATAATTTTGCAACACTAGTCCTCTTCGAAATTGCAAGGTTGTACTCAAAAATTAAGGAAAGTTACTTTTTTGGCTCACTCAAAATTAAAAATTTAATAAAGGAATTACCACTTATCATTATTGATATTTTAAAATTAGAATCAATTTAGTTTTCCCCTTTCTATTACAGAAAGTTCACAAATCCTTTCTTTTACATAAAACACCAAAGAAAGAATAAAGCCCATTGCCCTGCAAACTTCCAAGGTTGTGATTAGTGAAGTAGTGAAAAAGTACGGCTATAGCACTAAAAAATTAGAATGCCAATCTGCCCCAACATGAAGTAGTGTTAATATAGCTGGTGGCTTGGCTTGATGGTCAAACAGTGAATTACACAAGCACAAAATAAAATATTTAGGCGTCTAGTTCCTTACACTCGCACTCTCAAGGCATTCAGACTTAGGCCGAGCTCAAGATTGGCTCCGAGTAGATTGGCTCATTAACCTACCATATTTTAATTTCATAAGGTATGTTCGAAGTTTGAACTGCTAGGGTAATTTATTATTGTGAAATCATGGTTCTAAATTATCTCTTATTCTGTGAGCAATGTAATCTATTAATTGTAAGCATATTCATTAAAAAAATTCAAACTGATTTTAGCATGAATGATGACAATTTATATATTAATTGGTTTTTAAGAGTATTTGTATTATGTAGGAGAACTAGAAAGAAAAATCAAGACTTCATTTTTTGTTTTCCTTATTTTATTGGGCTGAACTGGAGAAAATTGAATATGAATAGTGAGTTAATTGTAAGATCAATGGGCCAAGGCCATACATCAACATTGACCACAGTGGGGAAGTATAAAAGCATGGATATTCATAAAAGTATAGTTATTAATGTAAGATCAAATTTAACTCTTAGCTTCACTAAAGAAATAGAAGGAAAAGATCTAGCATCAACTGAAACTCACGTGAAAAAGTAGATGAAAAATGTACAATCATCCAATGGAGAGGTAATATATAATTATCCAGTAAGACTCTTGGCTATGCCTTGAGACTAAACTAATTCTCAATATTTTTGAATAATCATCCATTGGAATTTAGTAGGAAAACCATAGTAAATCATTGTCCAATGGCCATGCAAAAATAAAAAAAAAATAATATTTGTTGGTTGTTTTTCAATAGGTGGACCATGATGGGACCACTGAGAAGGTGGGGGTGTTTTTTTAATCATGGAAGTGAGGTTTAGTAGATTGATAGTCAAGTTACCTTTCCCTATAAATTTTCTCGATCAAGCTATTCATTATTTGAACTTTGATTCATTCCTACTGTTTTGATACACAATCCAATCCAGTTGAGTCTTGATTCTTCATTGAGAATGGCATTCATAGGTTGTCAAGAAAGAGGTTATCATGCACATGCACTCTTCTTTTCTTGGTATCTTTGTAACTATGTTCAGCCTGAGTTCTATATTTTTAAATTATCATAATAGTTCGTGATTATTAGGATTTTATTTTGTCTTTTAAGAATTTTAATTTAATTATTATTAATCATTAAATTTAAAATATATATATATAGTTATTATAGTTATTAAACTTTCAATAGAATTATTAAACTTTCAATGGTACATCAACTTTCATACATGAGAAAATAGATATTGACAAATGGTACATCATGGCCTGATTAATTTCGCTCAACAATTTCAAATGGTATAACATTTAGTCAACATTAATCATTAATTTATGCACACAGAGACTAATTTCTCTGGAAGCTTGAGATTTCTTTGGCTTGTTATTCTTATAACTACATAGACATAATTAATAGAGAGATTGAGGGAAAAAAAAATCTAGCGCTTAGTCTCCACTACTCAACATGATTTTGTGAGAAATAATACATAGATTGATTTCTCTGAGTGCCTTAGCGTTCTTTGGCTTGTTATTTTAATCACAACAACAATAAAAAATGCACTGAGGATCTGTTCTTAGTCTGATTATGCAATTTTTATAAGATAGATTATGCAATATTAATAATAAACATAAATTTATTGCAATTTAGGGAAAGCTCGTTCATGTTTTTTCTTTATATTGGAAGGTTAATTTCTTTTTGAATTAATTTTTAGTAGATCATAGCATATATTGAGGAAATATTAGTTTGACAAGAATCAATTATTTCTCTTGAAACTTTAGGTATTAAAAGTCCACAACACAGATATATCACACTCCAAAATCCAAAGAAAATGGAAGAGCGTTCAATTTTTTTAATCAAAATTTTATTGGTGAAGGGTTAATTTATTACGAGAGCGTCATTAATGAAGTGAAAAATTTTAAACGTAACATTTATTGACTAGAAAAATAATGACCAAAACGTCAAAAAAAATTGTGTGGCGGGTAAAGAGAAATCCAAATTCCAACCCTGCCTGCCACCTGTTGGTGAGTGGAGGTTATTCACTTTTCATTTACAGCTTACCAGGTTACTCATGTTACCAATATTTTCACATGGCTCACTTTTAGGTGAATACTTATTGTAATTATTCTTTATAAAGAACAATTGGTAGATAATTGTATTATTTGAAATCTATAACAAATCCAGGCAACAAAATTACAACAAATAGAAAATTATGCAAAAAATTCACTAGGGCACTAATGTGTGGATACCCTATCATTTCTTAGATCCTCATAACTTACCAAAACCTACTATATTGGTATACACATATTATGGCATTTACCTGAAGTATTTCATATGTATCTAGAAGTAAATAAGTTGTATGACAATTGTTATGGCAGATATAAGATGTGTATTATAGTTTATATTTCAATTTTTCTTAAGTAGCATGCATGTGTGGTTCATATAGTGACTACAATTAGTAAAATCTAGGAAAATATGTTAACAAATATGTTAACAAATTAGTAAAATCTAGGAAAACAAATCATTCTTTAAAAAAATATGGCACAATGAGTCACACTCTGAGATTTATTTAATTACTCATCAAGTGTCGCTACAACATATATATGATCACCATTACCATAGAAATGGGACATGTGACCATCATTTTGGTTTCGCCAATGACATTCCACATCATGAGGCATTGTTTAGGGTTGATTTTGTTGATTTTTTTAAACAAATCATTTATACATTTTATGGAAATTATAAACACAATTTATAATCACATTACAATATCATGATGTATGGATATTCCTTATCATTTCTTAGATACTCACAACTTACCAACGCCTTGTAGATTTATATACACATCATATGGAATTTACCCCTAGAATGCCACATGTATCCTAAAACAAATTAGTTGTATGGCAATTGTTGATGCAGGGGCATTAGGCTCAAAACAACCTTTGTCCATAAATAAATGTAAAGGGGGGTCTCATGTTTTATTTCCCCATGTATTTATTCATATTTGAGTTATTTTTAGTTAATTAGAGAAGAAAATGTAACTTCCCGAATGATTAATGGGCACCTGAAGAGATAGTCAGTTTCAGAAGTTAAGCTAATTTTAGGAGTCTGTCTCTGTCTGTCAGAGGGTTAGTCTCAGAGTTAGAGATATGAAGAGTTTTGAGCGTTAGAGGAGTTGAGTCGATTCAGGGTTTGTATAAAAATAAGCCTTATAGGCATAATAAGGCAGACCTGCATAGAGAACCGCATAGGCTGCGTAGGACTGTCGTAGAGACAGAGTAGAGGAGAAGGGCCAAGTAATTCGAATATCTGGTCGAGCCAAAGTTGTAAGTACTTCACTGCATAAATGTAGAATTATTTCAATGGTATTGTGCATTTGTCGAGTTAATTATGGCATGAATGGTTTCTGTGTCCCAATAATCAAATGTATAGTAGTCTGGAATACATACTCGATAATTGTGGTTTAATGGGGTCATGTATGTTGAAAGAGGAACCGAGTCCTTTCCTGAATTACTAGCCTCTGTGCGAGAGGTTCTAGCCTTTCCCGAACCCATTGGATATTAGTTTAACTCAGTGTAAGAATTTTTGGAAGAATAAAGTTGTGTGATAACCCGTGTTAAGCACCATGACATGGACGGTGTGGCATTGGACAGTGGTATGGCAATGTTGTGGTCGAGACTCATGTAATACAGTGGGAAATGCCATGGTAGAGAGGGTCCACAGGTCCAAATTATGGATCTCCCCACAGTGTAATAGAGAATTGTGCTTGAGCCTTCGATTCAAGGTTCGATCAGTGCTACCACGTACATAGAACCGGCGTGTGAAGGAACCTCATGGTTTTCGAGTCCTTAATTGAAGAAAAAAAAACTAGTACAGGAAGATGCGAGTCAAAGGAGCAAAGGCAGAGTACAATAAAAGAAATCTCGATGGAACCTGGAAGATAAGAGGCAGAACCATGATCGAAGTGCACAGTAAAACCACTGTTTGGAAAATCGGCGATATCGCACAAGTTTGGAGGTGGTAAGCATAATTGGTGAAAAGGACGCGACATATGTCTCCGTGAGACACGTGGCCGAGTGCAGAATTATAAAACCATTCTCATCGCATATTAACCCTTGGGCATGTTCGTTACGCGAGATTTCGTTGTGTCCGTTGGATCCTCCAAACCGGCGCGATGCTTCATCGACCGTCGGATTGAGAGGTAAATTACTGTGGAGCCAAGAATGGTTTATGTATGACCGTTGAGTTATAGACAAAAGTTGAGATTTGTTCTGATCTTTGACGATTGGCGGAGATTATAATAAGGAGGACTGTATAATTATGTGAATGGTCGTGCGTTTGGTTGAAACCAAGTGATGGAGTTCGAATTGACAAGGTCGACATACATTAAACATCACGGTTGAAATATGAGAGGGTCGAGAAATTGATACATTCGAATATCAATTCGAATATGTAAAATGAGTGAGCCCAAGGTTTTGGGGTTTAATTCCTAAGTGGCTTGTATTTGTTGGGGTATATATTAATGAGAGTAGGCTAGTCATTATATTCGGGGTGTGTAAAGAGCGATTGAATGTTGATAGGTATGATGGGGATTAGACCATAGAACGTGGGGACTTATAGTATGGTTTAGAACCATCAAGTGAAGAAGTTCCACATGCGAGAAGGCATGGCATAGGCCTTGTTAGCAACCTATAATATATGAGTCATAATTTTGACTTGACTATTGGTAATTTTGTAAATTTGTACATAATTTTCCTTCTACAAATTGTATTCACATATTTTGTAGAAAAAAAAAATAAAAAAAAAATCAAAAAGAGGGTAAAAAAGTCCTAAAAGAAAAATCAAAGGACTTAGAAAAAATAAGATACCCCAAAGAAAAAATGAATAAAACTTTAAAGTGAGCAAGCATAAATGCCACTACTTTTTACTTTTTGATTATGGCAGAGTGTCAATAAATGCCATTAGTCCATGATGAGTTAAACAGTTCAATCTTAACTTGTCATTGTTTCAATTTCCTTTGTTATAGATAGAGAATAATGAGTTGTTAGACAGTTTAATCCTAACAATTCAGTAGTTAGGTAGAGAAATAAAGTGAATCCAACAATTTAATCTAGATTCATGGATGAAATAAGTGTAGAATTAGATAGTTTTACTTGCTTTCAGAAAGAATAAATGTTGTGAAGGTTGCTAGCTTAAATGCACCTACTACAAAGGAAGAAAAAAATGTTAGCATGGTAAGATGGGTAGGTAGAAGAAGGTGAAAAGTCTCAATGTAAATATCATTCATCATGGGCTGCAAAATAACTAACTTCCCCTTCCCATAGTCATGAAACATTCTAGACTATCAGTGCGAAAGGCTCAAGGCATTTCCTTGAATTTTGTTGGGACTGGACCCAAGGCTTTATGACTGATCAGTTGAAAGTGTGAAATGTCTATATTAATCCCTAAATCACATCATTTACCATTCATGCACTCATTTCCCCTGAAAAATCCTAAGTAAAACTTCATTTTTACTTAAAGATACTCTAATCCTCATTTGATTAACTTCCTACATCATTTCAAAGCATAAAGCCCTCAAAATCACATTTTATCCTAAGTCTAAGTGATAAAGTTATTATAATGCAAATTTTCTTTTTAATCTTCACTTTCTTAGTTATATTTATGTGTTTTTGAATATACATTGTCCCCTTGTCATATTAACTCTAACTTATGTATTAAATCCCTACAATTGACCTTTTCCTATTATATAACTCCTTTTATAAATAAATCCCAAAAACCCACTTATTATAACTTAAGCCAAAGTATTTTATTCCCACATGCTTAAATAAAACCCCCCTTATAACCCCTTTGGCTAAAAGTTTATCCATATATTTAATCTCGCCCCTATGGTAATTAAGTTTTCTTGATTTGATTTACCATATAAATAAAATATATGAAGAAAAAGTTTAAAACATATGTTATATATGTTTTAAATAAAAAATCACCCGAAGTTTCATCTAAACTAAACTTCAATAAAAATGACCCTTTCCCTTGTATATTTTCCGCCCCAAGTCCCTTAACCTAAGGTTAGAACCTTAACCTTACCTTTTCCCCGCATACATTACGCCTAAATCCCAGACCCTAACCACAGTTTGAAGCCTTGGTAATCCTTCCGAACACTTGATTTTCCAATAAGAATAAGTCATTTCTGTATATATGACTAAACCAAACCTTCTCCCGTCGGATTCATTTTTAACCATCCAATCCCTAGAATCCATTTGATCCTGCGGTAATACACTTGTGCGAAATTTTTTAATACATTTATCTCTCCCCATCGCGTAAAATTCTGACTGTCCAATCTATCCTTCATCTCCCAAGATCAATGGCCCAAATTGAACCCGATAACTTACCTTTTCCCCGCACCTTTCCTTTTGATCGTGACCGTTCTCTCGTTGAATCCAGATCCGACGACGCTAATACATTTTCGCGCTCATAAAGTAATCGTTTGATGTTTTGGAAAAGCCGCGTGAAATGGGTGGTTTTTCCAAACCACCCTGCGCTTACGTGTCGCCACCACGTTGTATTGCGTTCGAAAAGCTAATTTCTGCTTACCACCATTTACCCACACGAATACCACTAGTGGTATTCCCTAAAACTCACCCGTTTAACCCGAGTTTAATGTCATTTAACTATGGTTATACCATCTTTTAATACATTAAAATTATATTTTTCATTCAAATTTTCACCTTTTCACTTTAAACCTGTAAAAACATTGCAGAACCGTTTTTCCTCAAAATCACACTGTTTGAACCCTGAGAAACTTTGCAGAGCCATTTTCAACCTATCAGTACCATTTTTTGACGCCCATTGCCCTGAATTTCCATTACAGAGTACTACATTTTCCTCTATGAAGCCATTTTCAAAAAATTGAAGACTGAGCACCTCTGCAACGTCTTCAACGTCTTCAACCGAATTCCGCTGGTTCTCCAGGTACTTTTCTTCGAAATTTCCCTCTGAGATTTCAAAATTCCTATCGATTTCAAATAATTACCAAAGTTACTGCAAAAAAGTGTCCATCTTTTAGGGGAAACTCTGTCAAAATTTCCCTGGAATCCCTAATTTCCCTTTCTCGCAGTTTTTTCCAAATGCTGGTCCGTTTTGCTATTGAAATCGATTTTAAATACACGTTCTGAGCTTTAAATTCCTTGAATTTCCTAAAAACCCTGCTCAGAAACCCCATTTTCAGTAGAAATTTTCCAAGAAGCCCCTGTTTCTCGTAAAGGAACTTAGCAAACCGTTTAAGCTTGCTTCGTTCATATTAAAAATGACCAAGAAACAGGTAAACTCCAAGAATGGAGGCCCAAAATCTCAACAGAAGTCTTCTGCAAAGATTCCTCAGCCTAAGTCCTTCAAAATCGACAAACCAACTCTTGCACTCACGGCTAATTCTACAGAAGTGGTCAGACCAGTCCAGCCTCCATTCATTTCTCCAGAGAACAGCCCTTTAGTTGATTTGGACTATAGAATACTAGACCCTAATGTAGAATTTAACCTGCTTGATGTCTATAATTGGTGCAATGGCAAATAAGTGGAAAAGGGTGACAAAGATATTCCAATTTTGGAATCCAATCTACCTAGATATATTTTCCCTCTCACTCATTATGTTCCTGACTTTATTAGATTATGCTAAGCCTATTATATGCCAGAAAAAAAATGTATTGTAAACAAAGAAAAAGAGATCTTGTTTTACATCACTGAAGAGTCGATAAATTCCATGCTGCAAATGAATCATGACCCCAATTCTACTTCCCTATCAATAGAAGATTTAACCCAACTATTTCTTGACTTGGATTTCAATACTAGATTCAAAATATACCAAACTTTTTGTCCAAATCAAGTTTATATTCCTAAGTTAAATCCTCCTTTCGACACCTTTGATTTCCCAGATGAGACTAGACAGATTGTCTCAATGCTCTCCTTCATACTAGGATACACCAGTGATGAATTCACTGATGTGGCTATCCTAGGTTTTCTGTCAACTCTAATCCCTGGTCAATCACCATCCATTCAGTTCAATTTTGCTAGATTTATTGCTGAAAGTATGCATTATCAGTTATCTATATTATCAGAAGAAGGAGTTTTCAGATACTCCTCTTATCTACTCCACCTCTTCCTATATTATCAAACATATAAGTTTCCAATTGAATGTCAGAAAGTGGATGTAGAAGGAAAAGTTCTATCAGTAGTATTTTGGTCATCTATTCTAAGGAAATGGAACAGAGAGTATAGTTTTACAAATTTCAATGACTCATTTATAGCCCCTGCTATGTATCTCTTGGAAAAAGAGGAGATCCCTAGGATCAATGATGAGACAAGAAGAATTCTGCAGTTATCAGAGAGATACAAAACTGGAGATTGGTATTTATATAAAAATCATACAGAAATTAGAGTGTATGGCTCATCCCTGGCCCCATATAAGTTACCCAGATTTGTTACTACAAGAATATTTGCTTTAGAATATCTGAGTCAACTATTGAATGTAGATGAAATCAACTTCATAGCTTCCAGGAAAAAGACCCAATTTAAGCTGAAAAATAAAATTGGGTCTTTCATTGTGAATAACAGAGAAGCTGCCAATGAGATAAATGTCAAACTTAAAGAGTATAAGTTCCCATGTAGTTTTACATGGAATTATGACCCACGAGGTATTTTGAGTACAATAAGGGTAAAATGTAAGTTGCATGTTTACTTGCATGATCCTAAGCCCCATATTGAAAGATATGTAAATAAAATTGAATGGGAGCCAAACACCCTATCTGATGATGATTCACAGGCAGTATAGGTAATACGGGTAGACAGTGGCAAAGGAAAATAGATTGAACAGACACAGGTGGCTTCTACAAGCAAAGATACTGATAATGTACATAAAAGAGATAGAGAAGGAGATAGTTTCATAGCTGAGACTATTGAGGACAAAAAAATCAAAATTCCTTATAGTAAAAGAAGCAAGTTAACAGAAGCTGAAAAGGATAACGCTGTAAATATTGAAACAGATGATGAAGCAACAAGAATAGTCACTGAAACATTAAAAGAGCTTCAAAATGTAAAAATTGGAACACAACAAAAAGATACAATCATGAAGGAAAACCAGGCTACTGTCGATTTGCCTCCTTATTCTCAGGAAACTGAAAATACAGAGTCAGAGATTCAGATCAGATTCAGACAGATTAAAGAGAAGAATGAAGAGATCAAGAATCAAGCTTATTCTAGATTTCTTAAGGAAAAGCCTAGAAACAAAGACAGGCTTCTTTCAGCATTTGATTTTTCATCCAATAAATTGGTAATGTCATTCTTGAAGCCTACAGTGGCTGAGCCAAAATCAGTGGCAGATTAATTCAAAACAGATTTTGAAGTGGATGCAGATGCCATTCATGAATTAGATCAAATTGAATTTCATAGGAGAAATACTGAAATGCTATATTCCAAAATTGTCAGTAAAACTATGAAATCAATTAGGCTTGAGAAAACAGTGCTCAACCTCCAAAATCAAATGAAGTTGGACAAAGCCTCACTGTATGCTAATAATTTAAGAATAAAAGCACTAGAAGATATAGTGATTGAAGCAGAGAGTGACCCAGCCAACATTGAAGGGGAAAAATTCTTAATTAAACAGAAAAATGAGGATATAGCTGCTCTTAGAAAATAGTTGAAGTTTCCTCAGAGTGAAAACTCTCAAGCAAAAGAAATTCTACAGCAAAAAACAAAGAATGATGAATTAAAGCAGCTTGTACATCAAATGACAGATCAGATAAAAACAATGGAAATTCAAACAAAAGCTCTAATGAAAGAGAATGAAGAACTAAGAAAAGCACAACCAATGGTCATTCCTATAGTGATCCCCACTGTAAACACTGTTATACCATTTACTTTGGAAGAACACTTGGCATCGAAAGGATTACTGGCAACTGTAGTGCCAATTACTTCTCAGGAAATCTCTGCCTCTTCTTCTTCATCCTCACAGATGAGAACACTACAAGACCAAGCAGCCGTGATCAAAGCCATGGAGGACATATCTATTAAAGATAAAGAGATTCTTAGTTTTAAAGGCATTATTAAAAATTTAGAAAATTCCAAAAATGATGCCTCAACTACTTCTAAAGGACATGAGCAAAGGGTCGATCAACTGCAAGAACAGGTAAATATTCTGCAAGCACAAGTAAATCTTACAGATCAAGTGGCCTATATAAAAAATCATTTACGGACCAAAATTATTGAAGGCATTCATTCTCAATGGCCTTTAATTCGGATAATTTATGAACAGAGGGAGTTACTTCAAGTTGCTAGTGCAGAGATTGGCAAGACTAAGAGGGAAATTGACAATAAGCCAGCCCAAGCAATCCAACTCATAGCTTTTTTAAACAATGAAAACAGGGAAGAGTTGGAAGAATTGAAAACTGTTGATAGAACAGAAACCATTCTTCAAATCAAAAAGGTCCTGAACAAAAGAAACATAATGAGTAATCTAGAGGACCGGTGTAAAGACATGAATGTATCCATCTCAAGATTTTTAGCCAAATACAAAACATTGTCAGAAGAAGGTTTGTCTAATATTCACGCATTGAATGACAAGTTAATGCCTCAGAAATATTATGATCTAAAAATCAGAAATCATGCAAAAGAGCAAGCTAGACAACCACTGCCTCAAGGATCACCGACAGGCAAAATACTTCTTCAATATTTTGAAAATATGTTCCTTTTAGATAATGAGATCAGGCATATGTTCACTATCAAGCCTAACTTTTCCAAGTATACAGAGGCAGATGAAAGTTACAGAAAATTGAAGACTATGAAGATCCCCTGTGCAGAAAATTTGCAAGAATTCACAGATCTGTTGTGAATTTAATGGATAAAAAATAGGAAAATCACTTGGAAATTCATTTTTTACTGTTACCTCAAATGGTAAAAATACAGGGTTAAAGTGCATCAGCAGGTGAAAGAGTATTAGTGAAAATAAAGTTACTGTTGGTTATTTTTTAATTACCACAGCAAAACAGCTCAAATCAGATGAATAAAGAGTATCAGTGTTGAAAGTTAGAGGAAAGGAAAGTTCTTCAACCACTTTCCACGATAAGATGCACCTAATGCCAGCAGTACACACAGCACAACAACAATGAGTTCAAATTAGAATAATCAGTTCTATTTTTTCTTGTAAAAAGGTAACAGCTTGCAAACTATTTTGCAGTTGTCCCTCTTTTTAAGTTTTCTTTCCTGTTTTTTGTTAAAACATTATCTCAATTCATGAGATATTTTGTAAACAGTTTTTTGTATAAATACTTCACAATTCGAAGTATTTAGTGTGAACAAAATTTCTCAGGACAACTATAATCTTATTTGTTGGTTATATTGAAGTTGGTGAGTCAATTAGTGAAAGCAGCGGACTAGAAAGAGATCAAAGACATCATAGCTAAGGATTCTCGTGGTGACAAGATAAGTCTCGTTTCTTTCCTTGTTTTCATTGTATTTCTTTAAAGTTTACATTCATTCATATTATGTTTTTCTAGTCTATAATGATCAACTAAGGAAAAATTAGATAGGATTAGTGATAATAAGCTCCCTGTTTCGAAACTTGTTGGCATTTTAATGTTTTCTACTTGATAACCGAACCATAGAATTCTTAATTGCTCTAGGTCCCAGTTAGATCCCCTTATTCAATCTTCTTATCTGTAGCTTAAGGATTCTTAAGTGCCCTTTTTCTCAGATTCCATCCACTCCATCAAATCAAGCCTATACATAGCCTTAGAAGGTCACCTATCTTGCCCTTAGCACATTTGCATCTCTAAGCCTTATTTCTTAGTTCTGCTTGACTAGAGAGTTGACTCCATTTACCAATATTCTGGTAGATCCTTCTGGTTTACCTTGAAATCTCTTTATTCCCACCAATCATTTAAAATCAAACCCAAATACACAATCATAGCTAGCCTAATATCTGTCACTAAAACAAAGCTAAATCATACAGAGAGATCCTTCTCTGGAGTTCAAGAAGGCTAGATCTTGAATTCCCAAAGCGGTTCTTGGTTACCCCTGGTGTTCTTAACTACAAAAATCCCCATCCCACAACCTGAGAATTACTAGGGTGATAACAGGCCTTGGGGGTATTATGATCCTTGGAGGAAACTCCCACAGCTAGAAGAGTTGATAGAGAAAATTGGATCGAGTACAAAGGTGTGGCAGGTGGGTTTTACCTTGCACCAATTGTTATGGTGCATATATGATGTGTATTACAGTTTATCTTATAATTTTGTTGAAGTAGCATACAACAATTTACATAGTGATATGAGAACCACTCTCTAGAGTATACATCGATTTTGTACACATGGCTTTTTAGTTGCTTTTTAAGATATATCATTGGTGATGGTCACATGATTATATAATGAACCATTAAGTTGAACTATGAAATTATTCATCACAACACACACACACACACATATTGATGAATTAATTTTTCTCATATAATTTTTTTAATCTATTTTGAAAAATAAATAAATTATATATAATTATTTCTAAGAAGAACAAGAGAGAATTCCTTACCATATCTTCGTAAAACATATAATAGCAAGAAAATTAATCTATTGAAATTTCATTTCCAAACATATTCATTGAGTAAAATGAAGATTAAAAGGAGATATTCATGGATTTACCTATAACATCACCTCATAATTAAGAATGTAAATGTACAATATTGATGATACATAGGTTAGGAGAAAATTAATATATTGAAATTTCATTTCCAAACATATTCATGGAGTAAAATGAGGATTAAAAAGAGATATTTATGAATTTACTTATAACATCACCTCATAAAATTGTAAATGTACAATATTGATAAAATTTATTTATATATGATAAATAATAAACCTTTATCTCACATGTATCATATAATCTTATAAACAAACAATTGCACCGGGGGTGCAAGGGAATGCCGAAAGGAGGAGATGTGAATCATTTTGTGCTATATGAGGGGTAAAATGTGTAATAACTGAAGGAGCTGAATATTTTGTTCGTTTGTGACGATATGGAATATTGGATTTTATTTTTAATAAAAATAATAATTATTAATTTAATATTATTTAATTTTAATTTATTTAATTTTATTTTAATTTTAAATTTATTTTATTTTTTTATTTATTTATTTTAATCTTTATTTTATTTTATTTCTATTTATTTATTTATTTTATTTTTATGTTTTAATTAAAAAAATTATTTTATTTGTATTTTTAATTTTATCTTTATTTTATTTTATTTCTATTTATTTATTTTATCGAAATAGTGCTGAGTATTATTGGGAGCTTCTTTTCAAAGGCTCAACTTATGGTCTCAACCATAGTCAATTTCATTTCCCTTTTACACAAATGGTTATAAAACCATGCACCCAAGGTATGTAGCTTGTGCTGGAGTGCTTTACCTTCACTATATGGTTATGAGCCCATACATATATATTAAATCTACATATATCATTTAACTCGACATTCACCTTGTACTTACGATCCACCAAGCTTTCGCCTTCAACTATGCAAATATATATATATATATATATATATATATATATATATTGGCCTAATGCATATACCATTTCTCGAAATTTAATCATACCATTCAACTTCATAAGCCTCGATTGTGATTAACCTCGAACCCTATATAATATTACTTGGCCCCACATATATTTCATATGGGCGCTAACTCCGCAAATGCATTGATATAGGCCTACCACTTTTATGTTTTCGATTTGAATTAAAATCACGGCATATAAACAAATGCTCGGGCCCACGTTCATATAAACGCACCTTGCTTAAACGTTGAGTGGATCCAACGATCCATATGGCGTCGCTCCCCAAGCGTTAATCGGACGATCACTGAGAAATTTCAAGTTTTTTTCTCATCGAGCGTTAATGCTCAGAAATAACGTGAAACTCTCGGTTTTGAAAATCCTCTTAGGGACACGTGGAATTTGCTTTGTGGTATCGTGTTTGTTATTTCAATACATCTTACCACTAGTGGACCTGCACGAAAACCATAACCCATTCCCGAATACCACCTTTACTGTTTATGCATCGTGGTTCCGTTTCATCTCCGCTTCGAGGTTTCGCTTTAAAGTTTCAATGCCAATTAACTCTGGTTTCTTCCTTTTCCATAGAGATCAAGCTACGCCATTGATCATCCACTTAATAAACCAATGTTTGTTACTTCAAATAGGCAGGGAGTAAGCTTTAGGCAAATTCCGCCATCCTTTAATAGACAGAGCGTGGTTATACTTGCTCTTTTAACAGGGCCTTATTCAATCTTTCTCAATTTCTTATGCAGAACGCACACACAATACCTTGTTGGAATATTTGAAAATTCCATAACAATAAATGGAGAAGAAAACTCCCCTTTTCAACACAGAGAAAATATTAAAAATTTCTTCACTGGAGACAAAGTTCAACACTTTGAAAATTTTCTATTCCATTCATTAACTCAAAAAAAAACTATTACAAATCTTCCTCTGCCAGAGGAATTAAAAAATGGTGACTGCTGCTATGACACAGTGCACACAAAGACTTCACTGTTTCACTCAGAGACACACTCTGTCTCTATTCAAAAAAATGAAACGCACTGTTGTGCTATTCAAAAAACTTTTACAACACTCTGCTATGCAATCCTCAAAACTTTTAAACTATCTAATGTATATGTTTTAAAATAACATAATACACCCTTTTTCCTTTTACATTAGCCTTCAGGCTATTTTAAAACACATGCTATTACATATAATAACAAAACAAAAAACTATTAGACCAAACCTATTTAAAGTATTTGGGGCCCACATTACAAATTCCCAAAGTGAAATATTTGCGCATATGTTATATATGAGCCAATGGTTTAAATAACTATCGGGCGGTGAAACAAAACTTATAACAAAATATTAATAAAACTATATCATACGTCCGGACTTCAAAAAAAATAAAACCAATTTCAACCACAAATTCATGTTCCAAAATATCCTACTGATGTCACCCTAATTTGTGACGTGAAAACTTCATAGAATACGCCATATAAAAATTCGGGTCCGTTTTTTGGCTTTGCGTATGGAGGAAAACTGTGACGTGAAAATCAAATTAATTTTTCCCTATAATGTTTTGGGTCCAGAATTCCACAATGCAGACGGGCCAAAAAATAATGCGATCAAATCGCTTACTTCCACGTGGATGGCTGATTTGGTCTGTGGTCTATGGGACCACATTATTCTGAATTAAAATCTCCCACATTTACTATTAAATTTCTCTATTTCCAAAACAATACAACACTCTGTTTTTAAGTGTGCAAGGACTGTGATTTCAAAACCAAAATTGATTTTTCATCAGTTTTAGAAAGCGGCTATTTGACAGAGCCATTTAAACAGATTTAGAAAGCGGCCAGAGGACAGGGTAGTTGAAATTAATATTTCAACATCCCTCATTCACTGAGAATACCCTCCTTGGTGCCTTCTTTGCCAGACTACGATGTGTTCATCAACAGTCGGTAACCCAATGTCTGTTTCTTCGCCAGGAATCTTCACAACAGTCTTATTTCCAGAGGATTGCGAGTCTTTCTTGACAACATAGAATTTTAGGTTGGACAATCCATACCTTCACAAATCAAAGATGGAATTAAAGGAGCCTCTTCATTATTACTATTTTCTCTCCAAATTATGTGCAATCGCAAAGGTGACTCCATGAACTACTCCTCGTGCTGCTCTATAAGCCGACCATTTTTTCAAGGGCATATAAGTGTCATTTATTGCATATAAGTGTCGTTATACCAATGGCAGCCAAAGCGTCGCTATTGCGACGGATGCCTCCAAACGTCACAATTGCAACACTTAGACATTGTGTCGCAATTGCGACGTTTGGAAGCAGTCGTCGCAATAGCGACGCTTTGGGGCATAGTGTCACAATTACGTATAAGTGTCATTTATTGCATATAAGTGTTGTTATACAGATGACGGCCAAAGCGTCGCTATTGCGACGGATGCCTCCAAACGTCACAATTGCAACACTTAGACATTGTGTCGCAATTGCGACGTTTGGAATCAGTCGTCGCAATAGCGACGCTTTGGGGCATAGTGTCGCAATTGCGACGTCTTCCTCCAAACGTTGCAATTGAGACACTTTTTCGAAGTGTCGGCATTGCGACACTTTTATCTAAACGTCAATATAGCGATGGTTTTGGGTGGGATTGAAAAAATTAGGGAAATTTCCTACATTTGGTCAAAAGTGTCGGAACCAAGTGTCGAAATTTCCCCCGAATGTACTAGTGTGAGGTGGCGCAAAAAAAATTTAGTCACCAATGATAATCATATCTTGAATGTTTCTCTTCACAGCCAGCGAAAAACCCTGCAAAAGTTTGTAGGATTTTTCTTGGTTTTTTGTGGTGATTCCTAGACCCCAAGAGAAGAGGTATTTTCATTGATCCTTGGGATAATAGATCACCCCCTCACCTTTTCTTCTACAACCCCTGGATAATGTTCAGTTGTGCCAACAAACCACAATATATGACTTTTTTTTGTTGTTGTCCATTTAGCAAATTTGACTTTTGAGCGTCTAAGCTTCTATTTGGATGGATATACAGAGGATGAAGGATTACTTACCCAAATCCTTAGAGATTTCCACCATGCATGCTCTTCTATATCCAAGGCCTAAAATGATTTGAGATTTAAAGCTTTGGAGATGAAATTTTCCTTCGTGAGATCCATTGCATTCCCCACATTTCTCCTAAAATCTAGTTCCTCACTGTATATTTTTGTAGATGTTATATGCTTGATGCAACTTTACTTTTATACCCAATATCAAACATCAATCACATAAACAGAAAGTAAAATTTTGATAGACATACCAATAGATTGATAGAAGACAAGCCAAAATACACATAACTTGATTAGCAAAATATATGTGTTGTGGTGCGTTACAGCGGTCACTGAGGATGCTTCAACCAGCAAAGTCTCTACACGGTTAGCCAACCAGAATGTGTCACACAACCCTCTTAGATATCTCTATAACATTCAACCCAAATTCAACAAAATTCAACATTGTCCAGTCAACGGTCAGCGCAAAATAGCAGCAGCAAAAAATTCAATGCAGCTAAGTCAAAGTCAACGTCTAGCCTTGATTTTTGTGCCAAAAAATGCAGACTGCATAAATCAGAATTTTGGGAGAGTTTGAGTTCAAGTTGACCATGTGTTGACCAAAGTCAACACTAGTCAAATCTGCACTGAAACCATAGTTCAAAACCATAAAATCCTTTCTGTGTTTTTCTCACGTGTGAGAGAAGAAGAGCCTCCAATATGATGATCGAACCAATCAGATGATGAGAGATAATTTGTGATGAATGATGGTGAAAATGACCTCCAACATTGACCTATATATATCCATAAATGAGGGTGTGTGACACATCTGTTGGGGCTTCAAGCCTACATTACAATTCTGGCCCGCCTTGCACATAAGTGGAAGTAATTCAAAATAAATGTTTTGTTCATCGGATCAAGATGGTCTTTAGATCGATCTTGCACCTCTCCAAAAGAGGAATCCAATAAAAATATTGGCATCTTCATATGAGCATCACAACATGGAGTTTGGATCTATTTGTCCAAAATTAACACTCCCTCTCAACTAGGGAGAAATCCATCCACCTGTGCCATCCAAACATCGTGCATCAACCCACCATAACTTTCTTTGTTGGCTTCTTTATTTCAGAACAGGAGGTGAGTCAAAAAGACATCACTCTCGATTGAAAAAATTAGCTCAGAGGTCTGAAACCTCTATAGGACTCAAATGAGTCACATACCAACCTGAAGTTGGTTTGAATGACCCAAAGTCAGTTGGAGGTCTGAAACCTCGCTAGAATTGATCCCAGATCAAGTGGTTGGACATGTGCCATCCTAGACATAGAGAGTACGACAATCTCGAATGCATCCATCGGTCTTTGCTACTGGTCTCTAACTTTTCCCACCTCATTGGCCAAATGAGAGGTACTTCTCATCCTGAAGATGCCCCTCACCATTGAGGTGGCGCGAAAAAATTTATGAGGTGGCGTGAAAAAAATTTAGTCACCAATGATAATCATATCTTGAATATTTCTCTTCGCAGCCAATGAAAAACCCTGCAAAAGTGTGTAGGATTTTTATTGGTTGTTTGTTGTGATTCCTAGACCCCACG
This sequence comes from Pinus albicaulis, assembly GCA_034641835.2. Classification (NCBI taxonomy): domain Eukaryota; kingdom Viridiplantae; phylum Streptophyta; class Pinopsida; order Pinales; family Pinaceae; genus Pinus; species Pinus albicaulis. The sequence continues at coordinate 763,769,253 of CM076572.1, forward strand.
AGAAGAGGTATTTTCATTTATCCTTGGGATAACATATCACCCCCTCGCCCTTGCTTCTACAACCCCTGGATAATTTTCAGTCGTGCCAACAAACCACAATATATGATGTTTTTTTATTGTTGTCCATTTAGCAAATTTGACTTTTGAGCGTCTAAGCTTCTATTTAGATGGAGATACAGAGGATGAAGGATTACTTACCCAAAGTCTTAGAGAGTTTCACTGTGCATGCTCTTCTATATCCAAGGCCCAAAATGATTTGAGATTTAAAGCTTTGGAGATGAAAGTTTCCTTCGTGAGATCCATTGCATTCCCAACATTTCTCCTAAAATATAGCTCCTCACTATAAATTTTTGTAGATGTTATATGCTTGATGAAAATTTACTTTTATACCCAATATCAAACATTAATCATGTAAACAAGAAAGTAAAATTTTGATAGACATATCAATAGATCGACAGAAGACAAGCGAAAATACACTTAACTTGATCAGCGAAATATATGTGTTGTGGTGCGTTACAACGGTCACTGAGGATGCTTCAACCAGCAAAGTCTCTACATGGTAAGCCAACCAGAATGTGTCACACAACCCTCTTAGACAGCTCTATAAAATTCAACCCAAAGTCGACAAAATTCAACGTTTTCCAGTCAACGGTCAACGAAAAATAGCAGCAAAAAAAAATTCAATGCAGCCAAGTCAAAGTCAACATCTAGCCTTGATTTTTGTGCCAAAAAATGCGGACTGCAGAAATCAAAATTTTGGGAGAGTTTGAGGTCAAGTTGTGTAGAAATTATGTGCACTAAGCATGCATATGTCCAAGATCCACCTGATCTCACACTATTTAACTTTATGCAAGATACTGAATCTATTCCACTTGTTAATCTTTTGCGGAAAAATTAATGGCACACACATGTGAAGCATAAACAAAAATATTCAATCGCACATAACACAGTTTTTAACCAGGAAAGCCTGAAGCTGAAAACCCCAACTATATATTATGTAACATGGAGATCATATGACAATCTCATACAAACATACAAAGCTTATCACAAGCCCTCAGTACAATACAATCGTCATACACTAATCAAGACCAATCTTGCAAATCCATGCATCGATCTATGCCACCTGCTAGCCTGCCTCCACTGCGCAATCTCTGCTGAAGAATAGCTCTGAATGAATTCGAATTACTCCATCCTTGACTTCATAATCCTCATTGGCATCTCCACTAAGTGTGTGATGCAATCAATGCATCATTATAGTCACAATAGATAGTTTATCTTGCCCTTTCACCTATCTCTCCACTAGTCTCCACTGAAACTGCCATGCACTGTAGTTAAATGCTATATTGTTTAGTTGATTAATGAGTTATTATATGTGAATTAATTAACTAATTAATTCACTCCACTCTCACTAGTGTATCAATCAGTTAGACTAGATACAACTAGCTCAACTGAGTCTAACTAAGTTAAACTAAATACAACTCCATAACTACTTCTTCCAACTGTGTCATAACTCTGCCACTTGAGTTATAACTAATTCCTCCATGCATTAGCTCTAAACTGTGAATAGCGTAACTTTCTTCACGTGTTGTGCCACATCCTGCACCGAACTGAAGTGCTCCAAGAGAATAAGTTGTTGTTTAGAGTCCAATTATTATTAAGAGCTAATAATAATCGACATGCATCTATTTTTAGATTGACGATCTATAAATAGACTTCGCCCAATATTCTAAAATAGAATTTCATCTATTTTTCCAACTTGATCAACCATCCACAAATAGCATCCTGCAACTTCTGAAATATGATCGACATGTCTAAAAATAGACTTGCAACAAAAATAGCCTGCGGGCCCACTTAGTGAAGGCGACTCTTTTCACTAAGCTCATCATCTTGTTGAATCTCAACACTCCCTCTCAACAAGATAGGAATTATCCTTCACCCCGATCCTGCCTCTATGGTATTTGAATTTGCTCCTGGTGAGTACCTTCGTCAGAATATCTGCATCCTGATCCTTCATGGGAATGTACTGAAGCAACATGATCTTCCGCTGCACACAATATCTGATATGATGATACCAGATATCAATATGTTTAGATATATCATGAAACACGGGATTAACCAAGATTTTAATGCAACTTTGATTATCACAATGAATCACCGTGGGATCTAAATGTGAACCGAACAAACCAACCAGAATCTTCCTCATCCAGATAGCCTCACATGCAGCTAAACTTGCTACCATGTATTCTTCTTCCGTTGAACTGAGTGCCACAGATCTTTGTTTCCTGTTGTACCAAGAAACTGCCATAGATCTGATACTAAAAATTCCTCCTTATGTGCTCTTTTTGTCTGTTGGGCTTCCTGCCCAATCTACATTCGTGAAGCCATTCAACTTCACCTCATCCATCTATCTGTGCCATAAACCATACTCAGATGTGCCCCTGAGATATCTCAGGACATGCTTGCCTGACTTCCAAAAGAGCTTGGTATGCTTAACCATCACTTGTGAAAGATGGTTCACCGCATAGCATATGTCCGATCTTATATTTACTAAATACATGAGCGAACCCACCAACTGTCGATAAACAGTGGCATCCACTACCTCTGCCGATGTAGCATCCTCTTTCTTCCAATTTCCTGGAAGAGGGGTGTCGATAGGCTTGTAGCCTTGCATGTGAAACCTCTCCAGTATCTCCCAGGCATACTTGCCTTGAGACACAAATAGTTCACCTTCCTGCTACCATATTTCCAATCCAAGGAAATAATTAAGGAGGCCTAAATCCTTCATCTCAAACTCCTTTGCAAGATTTCCCTTGCATGAGTGTATCAACTGCTCATCATCTGTTAGTATTAAATCATTAACATAAAGTACAATGATTAAAAGCTTACCCTCAACCACAATCTGGTACAGGTTTGCATCCGCCTCACTCTTGGTGAAGCTAAGTCCAGTGAAATAGTTGTCGATCCAAGTGTACCAAGCACGGGGTGCTTGCTTTAGCCCATACATCGCACTTTTGAGCCTGCACACATGCGACTCATTGCTAAAGATCTCAAATCCTCCAGGATGCTCAATGTACACCTCTTCCTCAATGATCCCATTAAGGAACGTAGTCTTCACATTCATCTGATGAATGTGCCAACCCATCTGCGCTGAGAGATCAAGGATGGTCCGTATGGAAGAATACCGTGCAACAGGTGCAAAGGTTTCTTCATATTCAATCCCCTCAATCTGTGAGAAGCCCCAGGCAATAAATCTTGCCTTATACTTCTCAACGCTCCCATCAGCAGCATGCTTTACCTTGTAGATCCATCTTGATCCTGCAACTAATTTTCCCACCGGCCTTGGAACAATCTCCCAAGCACTGTTTTTGACAATGGAGTCATACTCCTCCACCATGGCATCTACCCATATGGGCTCCTACGCTGCTTCTTCAAAAGAAGATGGCTCTGTCACAATACACTTTCTCATAAGAGCCATGTATCCAGTATATCATTCAAGTGATTGTCTATGTCTGCGCTGTGATGTAGGGACTCCTAGATTTTGTGTCGCATCCACCTTCAGTCTCTCAGCTTCAATGGTATGCTTCCTGCCTTGTCTGATGTTTGGTTCTGCATGAGTGGACTCCTCCACTTCATGAATCTCCTCCTGTGGTTGATCCACATCCAAAGGCTCATCTTTGGGAACAAGAAGTTCCTCCTTCGCATGCAAGTGTAGCTCCCTCTCAAGCGACAACTTCATGGATTTCACCTCATTGAAATTTATATCCCGTCGCATAACAGTCATACGACTGTTTGGAAAATACACACAATAGTTATGGGGTGTTTCTGTGTACCCCACAAATATCCCAACTTTTGTAGTTAGCTCCAACTTCTTTCTGGCATCCTTCGTCACATGAATGTAAATAGGTGAGCCAAAAATCTTCAAATGAGAAATATCAGGTCTCTTACTAGTAAAAGCTTCCTCAGGTGTACTCATGCCAAGTAATCTATGAGGACAACATTTTTGCACATAAACCGCTAAGTCATGCAGCATTTCTTGTGTAGCACCCACGATCGTTCTGTTCTTTCTCTCTGCAACCCCATTCTATTGTGGGTTATGAGGCGCTATGTTGTCCTCATAGATTACTTGGCATGAGTACACCCGAGGAAGCTTTTACTAGTAAGAAGCCTGATATTTCTCATTTGAAGATTTTTGGCTCACCTGTTTACATTCATGTGACGAAGGATGCTAGGAAGACGTTGGAGCTAACTACAGAAGTTGGGATATTTTTGGGGTACACAGAAACACCCCATAACTATTGTGTGTATTTTTCAAATAGTCAAATGATTGTTATGCGACGGGATATAAAATTCAATGAGGTGAAATCCATGAAGTTGTTGCTTGAGAGGGAGCTATGAATCATTGTTGTCGCTAGGTTGTCAGTCCAACAGTCAATTCCAGTTGGCAGTATTAGCTAGAAAGAAAGTATGCATGAACCTCTAGTCACATGGAAGTTCTAGTAGCGTGGAAGCTATAGTAAGTGCATTGAGTATTTCGGTCGTGCATCAATAATGCTCTGCTGCATAGTCGCTAGTCGTTGAATGGAAAGACTGACTCGTTGATAACCACTTTTTATCGCCGATAGGCCCTAATTTCATAGTACTCCGAGTCATAGTACCTAGTCATATTTCACTTTTGGCGTAGCTAGAGGGTGAAGCAGCTAGGAAGTGCATGAATTTATTGTCGATCACAGGAATGAAGCTTTTGAATATTGGTGATTTAGTAATAGGGTGAATCACTAGTTCCTCTGCCTCCTTGCCTCCTTGATTGAATGTTGAATGTTGGGTCGGTATGCTTGCTTGGATGTTTGGGATGCTTCTGCTAGGTCTGCTTCACGGGTTCTGGCTAGGCTCTTGCTTGGGTCTGAGGGTGAGCCAGCCGAACTCGCGACTAAAAGGAGAGGCCCGATATGGTGAGGGTGAGGGACGAACTCTCGACGATAGGCTTCCATCGACATGCGAGGATGGGAGCAACTCTCTTTTGGGGGAGGGGGTGAGGGTGATCCTACCGAACTCTCGACAACCAGAGAGTTTACGAACCCACTCTCCCGACCAAAGAAGGGACGAAGTCACTCACTATTCATATGGTGAGGGGGAGGGGCCCCAAAAGAGAGGAACTTGAATAACTATAAGGCCTCCATCGACTCACTATTCATATGGTGAGGGATTTATCTCTGGTTCTGTTGCCACTGTTAAACAAACAAGCTATTTGAACTGGACACAACAAGTTATATAAAAAGAGTTGTTAGAGTTAGTCGTTCTATTTCAACTGAAGAACTTGAAATAAATAAAAGAGCTAAGGCACTATAGCTACTGGAACTACAGAAAAACTGAGAATAGGAGGAGGAAACATTAAGTTGGCTCGACCACCGGGAGAGGTTAAGAGCAAATAATTGAACAAGATGAATTAGAGCCACTACAGAGCAGAGAGTGCAACTGGCCTTATAGACAGAACTTACTAGTTAATAACCTAATGGCAGATAGACATTCTAACTCGCACTGTCGAGGGATAAGCTTGCATGGGATTAGAGATGGATAAGAAGACATGCAGCAAGGAAACTAAATCTTTAAGACCCAGACCAATTAGAGCTCCCATTAGTAGTAGGTCTGACCGCTATGGCGAAGGTATGCAGGTTAGGTTTCCCCACGCTAGGTCTTCCCCCGACAAGAAGGCCTCCTTCACCTCCTATCTATGGGTCATGGTAGTGCTATTGGGAAAAGGCAAGCTGTGCTTTCTCTGCCAGGTTCTATGTGCTGCAGCCTCTAAGGCGTAGAGATGAAATTCTAACGTAGATATATGGATTCTCGCGTGGATATGACGAGTATAACGTGTAGATATGGCAAGTGATATTCTGTTCAAACTAAACTATGGATCTTCTGCTCAGCTTATTCTCTTACACAATTATTCAGCTCATTTGTGGCCTCATAGAAAATGGACGAAACATTATAGCTTATTAGCTATAGCTCAGGGGGACACATAACAAAATTGGTATGGACTTGACAGCAGCTACGTGGGTCATATATGTCTGGATGTGAGAAGGTTGTAACCGCTTCTTCAGCTTCAGCTTCAGCTTCATTTTCAGATTCTGCTGATTCATAGAGTACACATTCAAATTGAGTGAGTAGAAACCTAGCATTGAACCTTGGCGAGGCTAGAAAATGGAAAAGTGAAACGTATATATGCAACTCTCATATATCAATTAGAACTAGAGATATTGAACTACTCTATTGTTGCTGAACTCATTACAATAGTGACAGTCAGGGCGGAATAAGAACTAGCTTGAACACGAACTCTGGTCATGGCCTTTAGGTTAGGATTCATAGTGTACGATTCAATGCTCTTTTAGTTCAATTCATTTAGCTATGAAAGGAGGGTTATGTACGAGATGGTGAGAGTCTCAGTGAATGATCATATACATTAACGAGCAGATCGAGATGCTCCAACCTCTGCCCTCGCTCGACAACTTCTCTTTTCCCCTTTACAACCAATTTCAAAAGCACCTCGCCACTTCTCTGAATCCTCTTTTTCCCTGACCTAATCCTCTTTATTTTTTGCACCTAAGATATGATGTTTTCAGTAGATACACTTTCCTTATAAACGTATATAAGGCCTCATGAGTTTCTTGTTCCTGCTCTGCCCCTTGCTCGTTGCTTCGGTGGCTCCATTATCTCTTCCATGTCGTGTTTTACAAACCAGCAACTCGATTCCACTAGTCATTCCAACCCACCCGGAAGAATATCTATTCCACCCGGGGTGAGAATAATGAGCTAGCTAGGCCCATATCGACTTTTCGGCGAGAGATAGGGATGCAAGGCTAGTAAATAATATGAGGAGAAGAGTTCGGGTCACACACTGAATAAGCATCTACAGAAAAGCAGAGTTAGTTCAGGCGGGCGAGGTTGGGTTTCATTTATCGAATCAGATAGGGTCCGGTGATAGCCCTGTTCGGATAGCCTACGTCTTGCCTGCAATTCAAAGATAGATAGGGTTAGGGAATTTAGTGATAGGAGAGAGGATGGAACTGCCAATAAGAAGTCATCAGAGTGTTAGGTTGGCTAGGCCTAATTAAAGAGGAGAGATGGGATCTTAGCCGGTTTCCAGTCCTATAATAATATTTGTTGCTTCTGTACCTACTTCCAATTGCAATGCGCGATCAATTTTGTCATTCCCACTAGATGCCCCGGAGATCGCATGCATTCAATGGTCTTTTCACCACCTGGGCTTTGTTAACCATCTCCCTTATTACTTTTTGAGAAGTAAATTGATTTATACAATATCGGTTTCACTTGACTGATAGAGGGGTGGGAATTCATGGCAGGAAAGATATCTAAGTTTTGACTTAGGTCTCCTACTACTACTGCTTTTTCAAAGTATAGCCTACCTGGGGAGATTTACATTGGAGGTTCGACCTCTATAAGTGAAGGGTTGAAACCAAAGGGGATGACAGGAGAGGTGGCCCTTGATTGATACCTTAGGTAGATTAGATTGAATCTAAATACTTATTAGGAAAGAGCTTGATTGTTGCTAAGATCGATGGACACATGAGGAGGCTTCCCCTTTATCTAAGTAATAACCAATTGCATTCAAGAGGTTGAAACCCCAATAGGGTGAGGAAAATAAAGCATAGTGTGATGGGATTGGATCCTTAATAGAGTAGTGAGTATTTAAGGGACAAGAAAGGATTGAGTTTAAGGATAGGATTTATGGAATTGACATTCGATATGTTAAATATGCCTACAGAGGAATAACCTTCTACTTGGATTGGGATTGACGCTGGAGAGAGGAGATCCCACGCGAGACCAGTTATGATGGAGAATAGTTATGGGTTCGGATTTTCACCACCGATCTTCTGTGTTTCAGTTTGGTATCTCCGTCGATTCAATAATTTATTGTGCCACTTTTCGCCTATCTATTTGGTTCAAGCTTGTTCTCCAGCACCGACAAATGAATATATGTTTGTTGGAACCCTTATAAATGTTTCATTTATTTATAAATGAAACTAGACATGGGTCTTTAGCAAGCCAGCCTCCTGAAATCATTAGGGAAAATGGCCTTATTCTGACTGCCCCCTACGTGTATGAGTGGAGTTCCGGACATGCCTTCAGAACCCGCAGCAAGCCAGAGAGACAGATATAGCTTCCCTGCAGGACAGCGATGGACAGAAGCCTGAGACTCCCTAGCTCAGCCTTGGAGTTTAGTCATGACCCCTCCCTCCCCGTAGCCCCCCGTATTTATGACCCTTGATCCACAACCAAAGCTTACTTAAAGAACGAAACTTTGTCTCGTTATGAATGACTTGTACCTGTCTTTCTAGTAACATAGTTGGCTTCGGCTCGAGAGCTATCCTTCGTGGCTCGATAACTACCAACTTTACGAGAATAGGACTTGGATTGGCAGCAAGATAAATAGGAACAACGCATATACTATACAATGGTGTTCTCTCCTGCCAAGGAGATAATAACCTTGAGATATATATTTATATATATAGTCACAAGCATTGCCCGTCCCGAGCTTGTTGTCACGGATAGAGATTGCTCCCACCCCTATAAAGTGAGTGGTTAGGGGGAGGAATGAAATCGCTTGACCAATGGGCCACCATCATGCGCAAGCAGGCTCGACCAATGGGAGAGGTACCTTCTCTTGTTTTGAGCTCTGCCAAAGACCCGGGAGGGCGCTTCCTGTAATCGGGAAGGAGATAAGGTGAAATAACTCCATAATGAAGTTTCTGGCTGAGGAGATGGAGAATAACCTGAAATTAGGTGATATCGTAAAGAATCTTGTATTTCTTCCCCTCAATATATCCTTGGCCATTCCTTCCTTGGCAGTTTCAGGGTGAGCTGGCGGGCATATATAAACACTCTTTTGTTCCTCGCCCCGAGATATAAGCATTTTTCTGGAGCATAGGGCGATGTAAGCATTGGCCGTAGCTATCCAAGGTCTTCCTAAGAGAATAGGAAATTGCCTGATAGACCTTTTAGGTTGCAAGATTCTCAACCCACTCATTAGCCTTATTAGAAGCTAGGAGAGGGTAAGAGAAGGTTTATCTCATCTTCCTAATAGCCTTAAGGGAGGGAATATTCCAGGCTTCTTCCATACTGCAATAGGACAGACTGGAAGAAGAAGGTTTCATTCATTTGAGAATATTTAGCTAAGAAAAAACAACTAGGGAAGGTAGAGGATGGAAACATACTCAAGCTAGCTAGAGAAACCAGCTAAGATAAGTTAGAGGAAGGAGATATGCATAAGATTCAGGCATATATCCATTAAGCTTAGAATAGAAGGAATAATATGAAGGCTTATATACAGTAATAGAAAGGCTTAACTCATTTTCCTACTATCTCAGAAAGCCTCATTAAGAAGGCTTATAGAAAGGAATAGAAAGACTTCTACCTTATCTAGAAGGGCATAACTTATATAGCTTGAATAGAAAGGCTTAACTGATATATGTAGAAGGTAGAGGGAGGAGATCTACCCACTATCTCAGACATTTAAGACAGAATCTAAGAAAGGCTAATCATCTGAGATAATCATTAAGACTCACTCATTAAGCTCTAATACTCATTAAGAAAGCTTAGAAAAGAAGCTAAGAAGGGTATAGAATCCCAAGCCAGTCTCTTTCTTCCCTTGTCAAAATAGATCTACGTCTTTCCTTGCTTGTAAAGTAGAGTCAATCTGCTCAAAAGAGAGTCAATTCGATATGGTTAAAGATTCCATTATCATATTATTAGATGTTAACACAAATAACAACCATCAATGAGTGATTTGGAGGAGACTAGCCTCATCAACCAATGATTCATTCGGAGACTGACCTCCTCAACCAAGGATTCGTTCTCATACTTCTCTTCTCAATCTGGGATTCATTCGGAGACTGGCCTCATCAACAAGGGAATCAGAAAGAGTGACTTACCGATATATTATATATGAGTCACCACTGGTGATTTTTTTTATGTGGTAGTGTAATGTCTTCAATACTTGGTCTTATTCACCCTTGAATGTTATGAATATGGTAGATTATGAAATTACTGAATGCATGTCTCTTGATATGAATGCATGTCTTTGGATATGAATGCTTGGATAAGTCTAGCTGTTGAAGAAGTGAATGCTTTGGTGATGGATGTTTTTGCATGGAAATCTGACCTTAAGCCTAATTAATGCTAGACTAATGAAAAGGAAATGGATATATGTGATGGCCTTGCCTTGATGTTTTTCAAATATTTCATTAATAAATAAACAATGAATCATAGCCTTTAACAATATATAACCCCCCAAAATGGCTTTATATGTAAGGTAGTTGAATGTTGCCATTTCAATTGACATTATGCCATTATACCTTAGATTGAGCAAGTTGGTAAAGACTTTTGTTAAGACAGGAATTTTAGTTATGTGATTGCTTGTCAAGATTATTCTAAACTATCTCATTATGTTTAGAAGGGATTTTGTCAATGGTTTTTGATTGAGGATGCGCAAGCAAGCTTGACCAACGGGAGAGGATGATGACCCAGAAAAGTGGCACCACCTGTAATTTAGGGAATCTGAGAGGGAAAGATCAATGAATAAGACAGTAGAAGACCCAATAGGGAAGATATAAATGGAGCCCTTAAAAACCAAATAATGACACATTGGTACCGAAGACCAACCTCGACTGGTGTCCATCAGAGACTACTGGGATGATGAGACAGTATCTGAGGTTGCGGCTTTGCTTAAGGAATATGCATATGCAGATCTGTTCCCACAGAACTTGACAGAGATGAAGGGTGGGGGACTGGGTGAGATACAAATTGATCTAAAACCAGATGCAAAGCCCATAAGGAAACGACCTTACAAAATGAACCCAATAAAAAAAGAAAAGGTTCAGGAGGAGATCAACAAGATGCTTGTGGCCAGGTTTATATTCCCATTATAGGAATCAGACTGGGTAAGCCCCATAGTGATCCTGTAAAAGAAGACGACAGAAGGATGCATCTGAGTCTGTGTGGATTTATGGGGTCTGAATGCATCTTGCATTCACGATCCCTTCCCCACCCTACACGAGCAAGCCCTCCGCTGCTGGGGAGGGAGCCCTTTTCGGTGATGAAGTACTGGATCAGGTTTCAGGGAAGGAAGACTATGTGTTCACTAACGAATTATCAGGATACCATCAGGTTCGAATAACCGTTGAAGACAAGAAGAAGACAACTTTCACAACATAGTGGGGAAGAATAAGAGTACCTTAGTAGACAGCTCGGAAGAATAGAGATAGGGAGATTAGACCAAAGATGTTGAGACTACGTAAAGGGTATACCCTCGTGAAATCAAGTCGTCCATCCAACCATTTAAACCATCCTGTGTCGGTAAGAGCCAGTTGCCAGCTGCTAGTGTGAAATCTCGCTAATACCAGTTTTCTTGCTAATACCAGTTTACTCAAGCGGTAGAAAGTCATTCGTGCCAACTCTACCAGCCAGTTGTATTCATTCTCGCTAATACCGGGTTACTCATTAAGGAAGGGAGAAAAATTAATCACCCGTTGTGAATAAAAAAACAATCGGAATCAATCCCGCACAATCGAAATGAGTTGAAACAATCGAAATAACACAATCCCGCATAGTCAATTGAATTCCCAAGATGGAAGATCTCTCTCTATGTTCGCATCCTTATCGTGGTGGTAAGAATCCATCCTAGATTTCATAATTACATAAATAATAGAAAGAAAGGAGAACCACTTGCCCTGGTTGATATCCATCCATCCTAGATTTCATACACAGACAGATCTGGCTCAACGACGATCCAACGTCGCATAGAAGGAGCTGGCACATGGTCTTATATATGTAATTACACCAACCAACTACCAAATCTATTTCTTAGTGGATAGGGGCCTGAAGTAAAAATAATATCTCCTTCTCGCAAGGTCAAAATTGGGGTTCTATCAGATGCTTCCCAGCCCAATAGCTCTGGTTGGGGTACAGCTTCTAAGCCCACAAACTTAAGCTGACTCTTTTCTCTTCTTAACATTAAGTATTCGCCGAGATATTTTTTTACTATAAACACAGGAGGGTAAAGCTTGAAAGTCTAGTAAACCAATGGATGCTCCTAAGTAAAGGAAGGATCTTCTAAGAAAGCTAGGGATGTTCTGTAGGGGTAAAAGGATGATCTGTAGGGTAAGGTAAGGAGGTTCTAATGAAGGAATAAATAAGCACTACTTCTAAGAGCTAGAGAAGAGGCACTTCAACTAATATCTACTTAAGAGAGTATCCATTCCTTCGTCAAAAGCCTACACTCGACTTTGGAAGGCAAGTATAGGGCTTACTCTATGGAGCTTACTCTAAGGCTTTAACTCAGCTTCAGGAAAGCTTTAACTCCATGGAACTTATGCTATAGCCTCATAAACTTTATCAGCCTTAAGAGAGCTTCTCACCAAGAGCCCGTCACCTCTTACCAGATGCCTTTCAACCTTTGCCTTGATGGGAACCTTGAAACAGAAGCTAGATCCAACGAAAGGAAGGAACAAGCCCGCTTGAAAAACCAAAAAAATCAAGAAAATTTAAAAAATGTAAAGAGGGTATACCCTAAAAGAAAGATCAAAGGGTAAAAAGAATAAAAATGGTCAAAAAGAGAAAGAAATGAACCCCAAGAAAAATAGACCAAGGAAAGTGTGCAAGTCTAAATGCCACTACTTTTTTCATCTGTTGTAATAAATCAATTGTGTGCAGCTTGTGAACTTTTGCCACAATTCATGAATAAGTCAAACTGTTTAAACTTGGCTTAGTCATATTTCAATTTCATGTTATAGATTAGAGAATAAATATCTAGCCAAACGGTTTAATCTTGGCAGATAAGTAGCTAGGTAGAGTGAATAAAAGGTGCTCAACAGTTTAATCTGAGCCCTTGGATGTAATAAGGGTAGAAATAGATAGATGCATCATGTAAAAAGAAAAGATTGATCAGGGTTTGCAAGTCTAAATGCACCCTAATAAAGAAGACAAAATGGTAGTGTTAAGTAGATAGGGTAGGTAGATGGTGCTGCAAAGTGTTATCTGATGAATGGTGCTACTACATGTTGGTTAATCATTTACTTTCATCACAAGTACTAAAGCAGGAAATACACTGAAAAATCACAGCAAGCAAAGTCAAATTCATTAACCTCCCTCATCATTTTTCCCTCAAGAGTTTTACTAATTTCCCCCAAAAGTACTAAGGTATTTGGAGATCAAAAGGGCTCAAGGCATTTCCTTGACTTCTGGAGGGACCGGACCCTCGGCCTAATGATCAAAAAAGACCTAAGCACTTGAAATAATTCATCATTGTTATCTTCCATCTTTAACTTTTTCCTAAGTAAAATCCTATTTTACTTGGGAAACTGATGCAAAATTCCATAAAAATTCCTCAAAACAACTTGTTATTCTAAGATTAAGTGTTGCAGATAAAATGTTGCAATTTACTTCACAAGTTATCACTTTCTTAGATGTACAGAAATGTTTTGATTTTCCTTGTCCTTTACCATATTAACATTTAACTCTATTGTATTAAATCCCTAAATAAAATACCTTATCCTAAGTATATAACTCCCCTTTTTATAAATATCCCCAAAAACCCATTTATTATAAGGTTTTAACCAAAGTATTTATATCCCCAAAATTCATTAAAACCCGCTACAAGCCCTTTGGTTAAAAAATAGCAATATACATTAATCCCCGCCCTATGGTGAATTAGTTGTGTATTAATTAATTCATCGTATAATAAAATATATATAAAAAGCGTTAGACATGTAATATATGTGTTTAACACCAAAAACAAGAATAAAATGCGACGGAGTCCTGCACCACCGTGGTCTGTCCACGTGGCATTCCTCTCAAGCCAACTCCGCCTCGACCCTTTACCTTTGCATATGGGATTAATTAGTTATTTGAACTAATTAATAACCTTTCACTTACCAATCGAAATCCTCCCGGGGCGATTAAATAACAGTTAAACGAATGTAAATCCCGCCGGGCCCACTTTTCAATCCCCCGCATGTTTCCTTTTCCTTCAGCCGTCGGATCATCCCTCCATTGATCAACGGTCATGATCAATCCCGCTGCCCATCCCGTGTGAGTTATTTACCCAGCGGGGAATGGGTGGTTTTGACTAGTCAGACCATCCACGTGGCGTTAGAGCTATGGAATCGCTCCCCTCGCGTCTTTTACCGCCTTCGTCCATAAGCGGTGCGGGCTCACCGCTTACCGCTTACCGCATACCGCCGGCCCCACTTTCCTACGTCACCCCGTACGTCAATGACGTCATCACCTCGAAAACGACAAAAACCCTTTTGACTTGTTTTTAAGCCATTTTTCGCGTTTTTTCAGTCATTTTTTGTTTCCGAAAGAGACTAAGCTCCCGCTGCAATTTTCAAATTTCACTGCAAATACACCAAATTACTCAGAAATTCCGCTGCGCCAGTATTGAAGAACGTCCCCGCCATTGTTCATTACCTGTTGAAGAACCAGTTTCCATTAAAAACAGGTATTTATCATTCCGCGCCCCGACTGCAAGTTAAACTTAGTTTCCTGTGTTTTTCTCTGAAAAAGTGGTCAAAAGTCCTCTCTGAATTCCTCATTGAAGATTTAAAACCTGTGAATTTGCTTCCCAAACCTGCAAATTGTTCCAATTTCCTCTTTTGTCAGATATCCCGTCCGGTCTGCAAGAAAACTGAAACCCCCATTTTGAATCCACAAGAACCAAAATGGAGGCCCCAACTGCTCTAAATGTCACTCCTTTGAATGCTCCCCACCGAGATTTAGACTACTTGCCTCTCATAGATGAAGATTTCCAAATAAAAGACCTGCATTTTGATGAAAGTCCCCGTTCGAGCTTCTGTCGCTGCAGAGACGAACACTCAAAGGGGCAAGATCTTATAGGGTTGTGGGAATCCAATCTCCCAAGGTATTTTATTCCTACAGTTCACGTTTTCCCCGAAATCATTCATTATTGTCATGCAAATTATGATCCTGCACAAAGAGCTGTATTAGCTCCTGATCAAAGTGTTCTGTTCCCTATCACACCTCAGGATATCAATGCTATGTTACAATTTGAGCCAGAACAAGAATTAGCACCTCTATCCATGGAAGGGTTGATTGAGAAAACCAGACTGTTAACTCCAGAGAAATTGAAAGCAATGTGTCAGTATTTCATGTTACCTGAGCATCAGCCAAAAGGGACTCCCCCTATGGTTTTTACTTTTTCAATCAATTGGGAAGGCTTATTGTGAATGTAATATCCTTTGTCTTAGGATTCAATACCAGTGAGTATGTAGATGAGATAACTCTGGCTTTGCTATCTATCTTTACCCCTGGCCAGCCTCCTGAGATTAAGTATGATTATGCTTCCTTCATTGCCAACAAAATCCATGATCAATTTTTAAGGCTAGATGATGAAAAGGTTTTCAAGTACTCCTCAGTTATCTATCATCTCATAATCTTCTATCACTCAGACAAATTCCCTTTCCCTGTTCAGAAACTTGATGCTAAAGGTAATCCCAGGTCTGTTATTTTTTGGTCCCCCATCATTCATTTGTCCTCTGATTCTCCCTACTCTTATTCAGAATTCATTGATCAGTTTGTACATCCTGCTACAACCTTGTTAACAGGAGTTTCTCCCCCCAGGCTTAGTACTGAGATTAGAAAGACCCTGCAATTGTCAAAAAGTTATAAAGTTGGGGATTGGTACTTGTACCAAAACCATAAAGTCATCAGGATTTATGGATGTGAATTACATCCATTCAAGTTACCCAGATATGTACCAATGAGAATTTTTGCTTTGGAATACTTTAGACAGATGAATAAC
This sequence comes from Pinus albicaulis, assembly GCA_034641835.2. NCBI lineage: Eukaryota > Viridiplantae > Streptophyta > Pinopsida > Pinales > Pinaceae > Pinus > Pinus albicaulis. The sequence continues at coordinate 763,785,085 of CM076572.1, forward strand.
TCGGATGTAATCCATTTCTGCAATGTAAAGAAGAAAGCACAGTTAAGGATTAAAAGCCAGTTAGGTCCTTTCATTTGCAATTCTAGGGAAGCTGAAAGAGATGCAGAACTTATATTAGAGAAAAAATTCCAGACATCTTTCCGTTGGGTCCCTTATGACCCCTTTGGTTTCATTTGTGAAAGAAGGTTAAAAAATAAGTCATCTCCTTATATACATCACAGAATTCCTGACATAGAATAGTATGCAAATCAAGATGAATGGGTTAAAGGAACACTTGTTGAAGAGGGAAGTGGAGCTACCAAATTGAATAAACTTATGAAAGATGCTGAGAAGAAATTTGACCTAGAAACATATGATCAAATGCGGGTACCATACATTGGGACATCTTCAGCAGCTACTCTACAGCAAGCTATACAGGAAGACAGCCCATCAGTAGCAGCAGAGCCCAAGGGTAAAGGAAAAGAACCTATAGTTTAGGTCATTGAAACCCTGGTCATGGCAGAAAAATCACAAAGTTCCAAAGCACCAGAACAATCTCAGGCTTCTCAAACACCAGCAAAGAAAATCCAAGTTCCAGAGATGCAAACTCCACTGAATGTGGAAATAGGGAAAAAGAGGCCAGCTCCAGATACCACACCTTCAAAAGGAGCCCCACAAGTTTATCAAGCCAAAAAACACAAGTCTGATCCACCTCCAGATGTAGAGATTATAGATGAGGTATTTGATGATGGTAGGGAGGATAGTCAGCAAACAGGTACAGCAAGTGAGACAAACATAAGCCAGAAAGGGATACAAAAGCAGTTGAGCACTGAGGTTTCTTCTTTCAAACCGCCAAAGACAGATACTGGAGACATTAAGAAAACCTTCATTAATATCAAAACAAAGAATGAACCATTGAAAATGAAGGTCTACGATCAGTATATGAAGATGGCTCCTCACAATCAGCAAAGGTTGATGTCAGCATTTGATCTTTCACAAGGTAAAATGCAAATGAGCCACTTCAAAGCAAAGGTGCCAAAGCCAACTTTAGCAACAGATTACATCAGAACAAATTTTGAAGTTTTAGCAAAAGATATCCATCCCTTGGATCAGATAGAGCTTCATAGACAAACAGGGGAAATGGTTTATTCTACTCTCACCAACAAAGCCATGGCAGCTTTAACGCTGCAAGATTCCTTGAATAATACCATTGCAACATTGAAGATTGAAAGGGCCTCCTCACAGGCCAAGGACAATAGAATAAAGTCTCTAGAAGAGATCATCATTGGTTTGGGTCACAATCCCAAAGACACTAAAGGTATTGAGGCACTGATAAAAAAGAAAGAGGATGATATAGCTGCACTCAGAAAACAGCTGAAAATACCAGCCTTGAGGCACCCCCAGACACAGGAAGTTATAAAAGAAAATTCACAAGAAGAAATGATGGAGTTGCTCTTAAATTTGACAGAGCGACTAAATGAAACAGAAAAGGAGTTGGAAAAAGCATTGCAGGAACAGGAAATTATCAAACAGACTTCAACAACAGGTACTACAACTACAGGACAGCAGGAACAACCATCTCAGGTAAACCTTTCTAATTTGAATTCTGAGGATTTAATTAAACAGATGGAGAGTTTGCAGCTAAAGGTCACAGAACTCCAAGAAACAAAATTACAATTAACAAAATTGGAGGGAAAATATGACACATCCAAAAGGACAGCTGCTGACAACCTCAGGGAAATAAAAAGATTGGAGAAATTGGTTGAGGCTTTGCAAAAAGATCTTTCACTGGAAAAGCCTCTAAACGAAATAAATGATATTCTTTGGGACAACATCATTAACTTAATAAGAGATATTTGGCCTTCCATCCAAGCTATTTTTGAGCAGAATGAGTTAGTCAAGATAGCTCAAGAGGAAATAAATAAAACTAGACATGAATTAAGAGGCAAGCCAGAGCTGGCCCAGCAGCTCATTCAGTTTTTGAATTCCAGAACAAAACAACAGCTAGCATTTTTAGGAATTGATGACAGAACAGGTGTAGTTTTGGAAGCAAAGAGGATTTTCACCAAGAGAACTTTCATGCAAAATCTAGAAAGAAAGTGTACTGATATTTTGGTCGACATCAACGTTTTCAGAGAAAAGTTTCAAGCTCTGTTGGACAATGATTTGCCAAGTCCCATGCTCACAGAGGATCAAATAGTAGACTTAGAAACCTATGAGAAAAGAATCAAAGCTCATGCTAAAAATACGGCGATAGGTTCTACTAATATAGGTTCTACTAGCTCATCAGAACCTGCATTACCAACTGGGAAGAGTATTTATGAAAAAGTGAGGAATCTATTTCATCTGGAGCATGAATTAAAATATCTATTTCCGAACGAGCCCACTTTTTATAAACTTACTGAAGCCCATGAAACTTTAAGGAAGCTCAGAAGAACAATGATACCAGATGATCAGTGGTGGAAGGAAATGCTGGAAATTTTGTAAAAAAATGTTGTCAGGATAAAAGTTTATCTTTACTATTGAGTAAATGGTAAAAAACAGAAATGCAGATGAAAGAGTATCAGATGAAAGGTCAAAGAGTATCCGTGAGAAGAAAGAGTATTCAAAAAGTCAAAGGAATACGCAAAGGACAGCACAGAGCCCTATTTTGAGCACTTATCCTTAGCACGTCCATGAAGAAAGGAACAACACATCAGCCGTTATTCATTATTCTATTTACGAGACCATGTGTCTCTTGTTTGTTAGTAAATATGCTTTAAATCAGCCTGAATTATTGGCTATGATAGAGTAAGATTGTTAGGATTATTTTTGTATAAATAAGCCCTCAAAGAGAGTGTTGATGGTGGATTCTATTACTCTGCTGTAACATTGAGGTTTTCGGAATAAAAAGCTTTTGGACAAATTTACTTGTGGCTTACTGGATGACGTTTTGAAGCACTGGACTTGTTGCAGGATTCATGTGTTGGACTTCAGTTCAATAAGTTTTCCAACCCTTGTGTTTAAATTTTTATATTAGTTTATGCTATCATCATATCCGTTTCTGAATAGTTTACATAAAAGATTGAAACAGAATTTGCTTAATTGTACTCTGTTTTCAAATGTGATTATTCTTGATGTTTTCTTCTGGATTAGTTATAAGCATGAATTCTTAATTGCTCATGTTTTACTGATTTAAACATTATTGATTACTGTAACAAAGAATCCTTCATTGCTCTTTGCTTGTAGTCATTTCTCTTCTTTCTCTTGAATATGGTGAAAGATTCTTAGCTGCCTTTCATCCCTTCAAGACCATCCATCCACTTTAAATTTTAAGGATTGTTCTCTGTCTAGCTATCTTGCCCTGTAATACCATCTTGTGTTTAGAAAAGAAATCCAGTAAAGCCATCCTTAGACTCCATAGCCCAATGGACTGAAAGCCCTCAACCTTGCCCTTAGTTTGTGGATTCCACCATTTTCCCAAAACAAACTTTGAATCTATAACTAGCCTAACACCTTTCAAAAAAACAAAGATAAATCATAAAGAGAGAGCCCTCTCTGGATGCAGATTGGCTAGATTCTGCATCTAAAAGGTTGGTTTGTGGTTACCTCGGGTATACTTTCCTCTTACACAACTTCTAGGAAAACCTGAGTGATAACATAGTGGCGACCATACTGGGGACTGAATCATTTTATTGATATTATTGTTTGATTTATAAGCTATGGACAGAGTCTGAAGATCAGCCAGGTAGCCTTTGAAATTGCTTTTTCTATGCAAATGCAAAAGTAAATAAATGCTGTTTCAGTCTATCTCTGATTTAGCTTATAAGTTGAATCTTAGTTTCAAATTTTTCAATCAGATTCTCTAGTTTAAACAGATCTTTGAGGAAATCTTAATCACATATCATTATTTCTTAAAGAATTTGTAGAAGTTGTATTTATTTTTCAATTAAAACCCAAAATCCAAAAACATATACTCTAAGAAAACTGGCTTCAGAAAGGATTCGACATACTAGGTCAAACCCTGACCCAAATCCACCACCAATTTTTGAAAATCCAAACCTGATCCCTAGGATTCTTAGAAGACAAGAAAGTCAAGAAAGTTCTGAAAGAGGAAGTCAGGAAAGTACAGGTAGTTCTAGACCACTCTCTAGATCTGCATCTTGTCCTGTGAAAATTATTTATATTGATGACATTCCTTTTGATGCACGATTTGAAACATCTTTGTTTGTAAATTTCTCTGAGACTGAACTATCTAGATTAATTCCAGATCCTTTGTTCTTTGAAGATTTGCAATACAGATTTGTTTCACACCATCTTGACAGAGAATTTCATAACTCTATTCAATCTGAGCAAGCCTTTGAAGAAAGCTCAAACATTTCTGTAATAACTGAAGCATCTCCGAGCTCAGCCACTTTTCAAACACCTGTCAGACCTCCATCTCCTCCCTTTAGACCACCTTCTCCTCCTACTAGACCGGCTACTTTTGTTACTCCACTTTATCTTCCAATGGCCAATCGATATGCCCCTTTAATATTACCAGCCAACCCTCCAGCTTTACCACCAGACTACCAAAGTAAGATCACACCTTTTGACGGATCAGGTACCTACACAGCTCAACAACACACCAAAAGGATGACAGATTACTTTGAGTTTTATGAGATTGACACTGATGATATCCGTATGAGAATTTTCGTACAAAGTCTTACCGGAGAAGTTAGAACTTGGTTTAGGGCTCTCACCCCGAACAGTATTGCGGACCTAGAAGCTTTGTATAGGGCATTTTTGAACAGATGGGAGAAAAAGAAAGATCCTCTCCAGATCCTATCAGAATTTGAAAAATTAAGAAGAAGACCAAATGAGACCGTACAAGATTACATCATAAGATTCAATGAATCATATCATGCAGTTCCTATGAATCTAAGACCCCCACCTAATAACGTGTTGGTCAAATTTCCAGACGGTTTTGACTCTGAAATAGCTTATTCTCTTAGGGAAAGAGCTCCACAAACATTAGAGGAAATGCAAAGCATAGTGGTGAGTGTAGAAGCAAATCTGATAGAAAAACGAGCCAGAGCTAGGGCAGAGAGAAGACTGCCTATGAATGAAGAACCTTCAGCTTTTGAAAAGAAGCTGGATGTAATCATTAAAGGTATGGAAAGATTAGGTGATAGAGTGGAAACCATTGAAAGAAAGTCTGCTACTGATAACCAGAATATTGCAAGAAACCCAAACTTTAGGAGGAATCTGAACCAAAATATTGGAAAGAATGTCCCTGATCAAAACATTAGACCACCTTTCCAAGAAAACTTTGTTGAAGGTTCGACCTCAGAAGGACCTACAGAAGATGTAGAAATAAACAATGTCAATGAGGACAAAGATGAATCAGAAATCTTCCTATCTCAGGATGATCAAGAGAATCATATCCTTGAAACATTCCACACTCATTCGGGTGAGACTTTTGATTTCAAAGAAGGCTATGACACAGCAATCTACGAGGTTCATAAGCAGTACAACTTGAGAAGTAGACGGATAGATGTACCAGAGAAAAATAAACAGAAAACCACAAAACAAAATGTCAAAGGAAAACAAAACATTCCCCCTGTACAAAACATTCCCCAAATACAAATTTTGCCTAGGATAACTCCTAGTTTTTCAAATCCAATAATTGAAGATGTCTCTGACAACCAACCAATCGACAAACAGCAATCCAATACATCTCCTCATGTAGGAACTGTAGAAGAAACGGTAGAAGTTAGTCCTGAAACATCTTCAAAGCAAAACTTCATTCATGAAAAAGAGAAAAACATTGAAGATCCAGTAAACAGAGAAAATCCAACTGTGCAAAACACTAAAGCTCAAACAGAAAAACCCTTTAATCTAGAAGCTGAAATAGGCAAACTCAAGATAGCTGTTCCTTTATCAGAATTGGCTAAACATGATGTCTATAGGAATCGGATTTCCAAGTCTTTAAACATTAACATTACTGGATTAGATGATTCAGTAAATATTCTTGATGATCAACCCAAACTTCTTTTTGGCCCTGAGGTTAATGGCAAACCAGAAAGTGGAGGAACTCCTCCATTTTATGTAAGCATGAATGTTCACGACAAGATACTCCATAATGCAATGCTTGATTCTGGAGCATCTCACAATTTGATGCCAAAAGCAGTAATGGAAAGATTGAATCTAGATATTACCAGACCATACAAAGATTTATTTTCATTTGATTCCAGTCAGGTAAAATGTTTAGGTTTAATTAAAGATCTGTGTGTAACTTTGGCTCAATACCCTGCTAAGTCTGTTTTAATGGACATAGTAGTTGCTGATATTCCACCTAAATATGGTATGTTATTGTCTAGGTCTTGGGGTGCTAAACTTGGAGGATCTATTCAATTAGACATGTCTTATGCAACTATTTCAGTATTTGGTCAGCCTAAAAGATTATATAGAGAAACTTTAATGAAGTACTTAGTGAGTAGCCAAGAGAAGCCTGAAAACTTCCCTGTTTATTCTGTACATTCAGACATGGATTCTTTTATTCTATACAATGCTGAGTCAGATCTTCCTACTGAAATAGAAGCTCCTGAAATGGAAATCATAAACAGAACCACTGTTAAAATTGAAGAAATCTCTGAAAACAAAGAAACACCAGATGACCAAGAAAAACCTGAAAAAACTAAACAACTAGCTCTTGTCAGAAAATCTGTCAAAACAATTGATGAAGATTATGAACATGAAATTCTATGGCATTTAGAGTTTGATGGCTCGGTAAACAGACTAGGTGCAGGAGCTGGAATTTGGTTACACAATGTAGAGAACAATCATGCTGAGGGTCATGCTTATAGGTTAAACTTCAAATGCACTAACAACATGGCAGAGTATGAAGCTCTTTTATTGGGGCTTAAACATGTCAAGAAGTTAGGAGGCATTAGGGTATCAATCATAGGTGACTCTGAACTAATCATCCAACAGATTAAAGGAGAATGTGCAACAAAGGACATGAGACTGAAACAATACCGAGAGACAGTTGTAGAGATTCTCAACACATTTCTACAAGCCCAACTTGCCAAGATTCCCAGGAAACAAAACTTGCATGCTCACGGTTTAGCAATGTTTGCTAGTACATGTAAGTTGCCTTTTGATCCTAATCATCAGTTTTCAGCTGAGATAAGACACAGGCCTGCAATACCCGACAATGTTTTGAATTGGCAAGTATTTGTGAATAACCATCAAATCAATAGTTTTTTGACACTTCAGAATGAGTTTTCTAACTGTAATATAGATGAAGACATGACTGCTGATAAATTTGATCAAGAAAAAGAACAAAAAATGGAAATTTAAAGAGAAAATGCAATTCATATGTTGCATCCAACCACATTCACTGAAAAAGACATGCAAAATTTGAAACAAATGGAATTTGATGAGATCATAGATGAGACAGAAATCATCAATTTAAAAGATAATCAATTACCCAAAGGATTAACACCTTTGGAAGATCTATTCGACTCAAATGATATTCCATTCAGACCTAAAATGGAACCTATTAAAGCCGATATGGAGGAATGCAACTTAGGAACACCAGAACATCCAAAAATTGTTAAGTTGTCTAAATCTCTTCCAAAAGATCAGAAGGTAAAATATGTTGAACTATTAAAAGAATTCCAGGATGTCTTTGCCTGGAGTTATGAAGACCTCAAATCTTATGATACATCCATCATTCAACATACTATACCTTTGAAACCAGACCAGAAACCTTTTAAACAAAAGCTTAGGAGAATTAATCATGTTTTATTACCCTCAATTGAAAAGGAAATAAAAAGAATGTTTGAAGCAGGGATTATAGCTCCTATCAGATTTTCAGAATGGGTTTCTAATCTGGTACCAACAAGAAAAAAGACAGGAGAAATCAGACTGTGTGTTGATTTAAGGAATTTGAATAAAGTTTCTTTAAAAGACAACTATCCTCTACCGAAAATGGATCACATTTTGCAAAGGGTAGTGGGATCTTCGAGAATATCACTACTGGATGGATTTTCAGGGTACAACCAGATTCTGGTTCATCCTGATGATCAGGATAAAATAGCATTTACCACACCATGGGGTACGTTCAAATATGTCAAAATGCCATTTGGGCTCAAGAATGCAGGAGCTACATTTCAAAGAGCGATGGACATTGCTTTTGCTAAAGAGATACATGATTTTCTGGTTATTTACTTAGATGATTTGACTGTTTTTTCTAAAACGGATCAAGAACATTTAGATCACCTAAGGCAAGTATTTATAAAGTGCAGAAAATATGGAATTTCTTTAAACCCTAAGAAGTCATTGTTTGGTTTGGAAGAAGGAAAACTTTTAGGACATATCATTTCTAAAGATGGCATTAGGATTGATCCTGAAAGAATTCAAGCAATTTTGCAAATACCCCACCCCAGAAACATAAAAGAATTGCAAGCATTTATCGGAAAAATCAACTTCTTGAGAAGATTTATTTCTAGTCTAGCAGAGTTACTTAGATTACTGACTAACATGTTGAGGAAAGATTCAAGCATTGACTGGACTGTAGAAGCCAAACAATCATTCGAGGAAATTAAAATGGCTTTAACAAGGACACCAGTTCTGAACAGTCCTAAATTTGATAGAGACTTTATTATTTTTTCATTTGCTTCTGAACATACTGTTGCAGTTGTTTTACTTCAAAAAGATGACCAAGGGTGTGAAAAGCCAATAGCATTTTTTAGTAAAGCACTGAGGGATGCACCTCTAAAGTACAATATTATGGAAAAAAAGGCTTTTGCATTGGTAAAAGCAATCAAAGATTTCAGAGTTTACATATTATATTCTCATGTGATAGCATATGTGCCTAATGCAGTAGTTAAAGATATTTTGACTCAAGATGGCATTGAAGGTAAACGAGGTAAGTGGATAGCTACCATTTTGGAATATGATATTGAGATCAAGCCAACCAAACTGATAAAAGGCCAAGGCTTAGCACAACTTATGACAGAAACCAATTGCCAAGCCTTAGATATCAATGAACTGGATAACTAGCAGGAGATGGCGACTCCCCAGATCAGTCAAGCTTTCTTAGATTCACCCTGGTATACTGATATAATTCATGTTCTATTAAACCTGCAAGCTCCTCCAGGGTTGTCGAGAACTAAGCAAAGATTTTTAAAGATGACATCTTTGAAATATTGTATTTTAGATAGCACTTTATTTTGGAAGAATCATGAAGGAATTTTATTGAATTGTCTCTTAAAAGATGAAGCTGATAAAGTGCTTAATGAATTTCATGCAGGGGATTGTGGAGGACATCTTTACTGGAAATCTACTGCAGACAAGATCTTAAGGGCTGGTTTTTACTGGCCCACATTATTTTCTGATGTAAAGAAATTTGTAACAAGCTGTCACAAATGTCAAATATTTGAAGGTAAAAGAAAGTTGTTACCTCTGCCTTTAAAACCAGTATCCACAGAAAGACCCTTTCAACAATGGGGATTAGATTTTATTGGAGAGATTCACCCCCCTTCTTCAGGGCAACATAGATGGATTTTAACTGCTACAGACTATTTCACCAAATGGATTGAAGCCATCCCATGTAGACAGTCCAATGATTCTGTAATCATAGGGTTTCTTGAAACCAACATACTTTCAAGATTTGGATGTCCAGAAAAGATTATAACAGACAATGCTGCTGCATTTAAATCAAAGAAACTGATTAATTTCTGCCATAAATATCATATTACTTTAGGCCATTTAACAGGCTATTACCCCCAAGGTAATGGACTAGCAGAATCCTCCAATAAGAGTTTGATCAATATCATTAAGAAATTATTGGAGGAAAATAAAAAGAACTGGCATAAGAAACTGACCTATGCATTATGGGCAGACAGACTTACAACCAAGAAATCCATTGGGACAAGTCCATATGAGTTAGTTTATGGTCTGGAAGCAAGATTCCCATCATCTTTAGGAATCCCTGTCATGAAATTACTTCAGGAGGCTCAAGTGGAGCCAAATGACATTCAAAGAAGAATTAATCAAGCAATCCACCTGCAACAAACCAGAGAAGAGGTATACCAAAGATCACAAGTCTTACAGGAAAAGCTAAAGAAAATGTTTGATAAAAGGACTAAAGCAGAGGATTTTCAGTTAGGAGACAAGGTCCTAAGATGGGATTCTAGAAGAGAAGAAAAAGGAAAACATGGGAAGTTTGATTTCTTGTGGAAAGGGCCTTATATCATTCATGCCTTGCGGGGAAACAACACTTACTTTTTGAAGGACTTGGACAATTCAGAAGTTGAAGAAGGACCAGTCAATGGTCGAATGCTTAAGCATTATTTTGATCCAATTTACTAGAATGTTTAAATGTTTCTAACTTGTACATAATATATTGTTTGCTTGTTTTATTTTTGTTACTGCAGTTTGGATTGGATGGTGACTTTTTGGAATTGAAGCCCGAAGTGAAGGCCCTAAGTTCCAAAAGCTTCACTATCATATGTAAAATAAAGCTACCAGAAGGAGGAAGATTTCATACTTTCAGTTTGAAGACATTTTGAGGCATCTGACCTGCTGTTCTTGACTTTCCACAAGGAAAAGCCATCCCCAAGTGGAGCCAGTGTTAGCCTCCTATATCAATAGGTTTCATCTTTCATGATTGTCTTGATGGAAGTATGGAATATGTTGAAACCTTCTTACTTGAGCAAAGGTGTTCCATATTCTTGAAAACCAAAAAAATCAAAAAATTTAAAAAATGTAAAGAGGGTATACCCTAAAAGAAAGATCAAAGGGTAAAAAGAATAAAAATGGTCAAAAAGAGAAAGAAATGAACCCCAAGAAAAAATAGACCAAGGAAAGTGTGCAAATCTAAATGCCACTACTTTTTTCATCTGTTGTAATAAATCAATTGTGTGCAGCTTATGAACTTTTGCCACAATTCATGAATAAGTCAAACTGTTTAAACTTGGCTTAGTCATATTTCAATTTCATGTTATAGATTAGAGAATAAATATCTAGCCAAACAGTTTAATCTTGGCAGATAAGTAGTTAGGTAGAGTGAATAAAAGGTGCTCAACAGTTTAATCTGAGCCCTTGGATGTAATAAGGGTAGAAATAGATAGATTCATCATGTAAAAGAAAAGATTGATCAGGGTTTGCAAGTCTAAATGCACCCTAATAAAGAAGACAAAATGGTAGTGTTAAGTAGATAGGGTAGGTATATGGTGCTGCAAAATGTTATCTGATGAATGGTGCTGCTACATGTTAGTTAATCATTTACTTTCATCAAAAGTACTGAAGCAGAAAATACACTGAAAAATCACAGCAAGCAAAGTCAAATTCATTAACCTCCCTCATCATTTTTCCCCCTCAAGAGTTTTACTAATTTCCCCAAAAGTACTAAGGTAATTTGAGATCAAAGGGGCTCAAGGCATTTCCTTGACTTCTGGAGGGACCGGACCCTCGGCCTAATGATCAAAATGACCTAAGCACTTGAAATAATTCATCATTGTTATCTTCCATCTTTAAATTTTTCCTAAAGTAAAATCCTATTTTACTTAGGAAACTGAGGCAACATTCCATAAAATTCCTCAAGACAACTTGTTATTCTAAGCTTAAGTGTTGAAGATAAAATGTGCAATTTACTTCATAAGTTTTCACTTTCTTAGATGTACAATGATGTTTTGATTTTCCTTGTCCTTTATCATATTAACATTTAACTCTATTATATTAAATCCCTAGTGGAATCCCTTTTCCTAAGTATATAACTCCCCTTTCTAATAAATATCCCCAAAAACCCTCTTATTATAATGTTTTACCAAAGTATATATTCCCGCACATTTTAAAATAAATATCCAGCTTTATAAAGCCCTTTGGTTAAAACTATAGCCTTATATATCATCCCCGCCCTATGGTGAATTAGTTGTGTTTTAATTAATTCATCGTATAATAAAATATATGTAAAAAAGCGTTAGACACGTAATATATGTGTTTAACACCAAAAACAAAGAATAAAATGCGACGGAGTCCTGTGCCATAGTGTTCCGTCCACATAGCATTCCACCTGGCCAAACTACCGCCGCAAACCAATTTCATAATTCCATGGGGTTAATTGATCATTTGGACTAATTAACAACCATTCCCGCCTATTAACTTCTCCCCGGGGTGATTAGATTACACGTTAAAACCTGTTTAAAACCCCGACGGGCCCACCTTTGAAGTCGCACAAGTTCCCATCCCTTTCGACCGTCAGATCGTCCCTCCGTTGATCAACGGTCCTGATCAATCCCGCTGCCCATCCCGTGTGAGTTATTTAGCCAGCGGGGAGTGGGCGGTTTTTGACTATTCAGCATTCCACGTGGCAAGCGTCCTGTGGAATCGCTGCCATTGCGTTTTTTACCGCCCTCGTCCAAAAGCGGTGCGGGCTTACCGCTTACCGCTTACCGCATACCGCCGGTCCCACTTCCTTACGTCACCCCGTACGCCCTAATGACGTCATCACCTCGAAAACGACAAAAACCCTTTTGACTTGTTTTTAAGCCATTTTTCGCGTTTTTTTAGTTATTTTGGTTTTCGAAAGAGACTAAGCTCCCGCTGCAAATTTCAAAATTCACTGCAAATACACCAAATTACTCAGAAATTCCGCTGCGCCCGTGTTGAAGAACGTTCCTGCCATTGTCCATTACCTGTTGAAGAACTAGTTTCCATTAAAAAACAGGTATTTATCATTCCGCACCCCGACTGCAAGTTAAGCTTGGTTTCTTGTGTTTTTCTCTGAAAAAGTGGTTAAAAATCCTCTCTGAGTCCTCATTGAAGAGTTAAAACCTGTGAATTTGCTTCTCAAACCTGCAATTTGTCCCAATTTCTTCTTTTGTCAGATATCCCGTCCGGTCTGCAAGAAAAACTGAAACCTCCATTTTGAATCCACAAGAACCAAAATGGAGGCCCCTACTGCTCTAAATGTCACTCCTTTGAATGCTCCTCACCGAGATCTAGACTACTTGCCTCTCATAGATGAAGACTTCCAAATAAAAGACCTGCATTTTGATGAAAGTCCCCGTTTGAGCTTCTGTCGCTGCAGAGACGAACACTCAAAGGGGCAAGATCTTATAGGGTTGTGGGAATCCAATCTCCCAAGGTATTTTATTCCTACAGTCCACGTTTTCCCTGAAATCATTCATTATTGTCATGCAAATTATGATCCTGCACAAAGAGCTGTATTAGCTCTTGATCAAAGTGTTCTGTTCCCTATCACACCTCAGGCTATCAATGCTATGTTACAATTTGAGCCAGAACAAGAATTAGCACCTCTATCCATGGAAGGGTTGATTGAGAAAACCAGACTGTTAACTCCAGAGAAATTGAAAGCAATGTGTCATTATTTCATGTTACCTGAGCATCAGCCAAAAGGGACTCCCCCCTATGGTTTTTACTTTTTCAATAAATTGGGAAGGCTTATTGTGAATGTAATATCCTTTGTCTTAGGATTCAATACCAGTGAGTATGTAGATGAGATAACTTTGGCTTTGCTATCTATCTTTACCCCTGGGCAGCCTCCTGAGATTAAGTATGATTATGCTTCCTTCATTGCCAACAAAATCCATGATCAATTTTTAAGGCTAGATGATGAAAAGGTTTTCAAGTACTCCTCAGTTATCTATCATCTCATAATTTTCTATCACTCAGACAAATTCCCTTTCCCTGTTCAGAAACTTGATGCTAAAGGTAATCCCAGGTCTGTTATTTTTTGGTCCCCCATCATTCATTTATCCTCTGATTCTCCCTACTCTTATTCAGAATTCATTGATCAGTTTGTACATCCTGCTACAACCTTGTTAACAGGAGTTTCTCCCCCCAGGCTTAGTACTGAGATTAGAAAGACCCTGCAATTGTCAAAGAGTTATAAAGTTGGGGATTGGTATTTGTACCAAAACCATACAGTCATCAGGATTTATGGATGTGAATTACATCCATTCAAGTTACCCAGATATGTACCAATGAGAATTTTTTCTTTGGAATACTTTAGACAGATGAATAACTCAGATGTAATCCATTTCTGCAATGTAAAGAAGAAAGCACAGTTAAGGATCAAAAGCCGGTTAGGTCCTTTCATTTGCAATTCTAGAGAAGCTGAGAGAGATGCAGAACTTATATTAGAGAGAAAATTCCAGACATCTTTCCGTTGGGTCCCTTATGACCCCTTTGGTTTCATTTGTGGAAGAAGGTTAAAAAATAAGTCATCTCCTTATATACATCACAGAATTCCTGACATAGAACAGTATGCAAATCAAGATGAATGGGTTAAAGGAACACTTATTGAAGAGGGAAGTGGAGCTACCAAATTGAATAAACTTATGAAAGATGCTGAGAAGAAATTTGACCTAGAAACATATGATCAAATGCAGGTACCATACATTGGCACATCTTCAGCAGCTACTCTACAACAAGCTATACAGGAAGACAGCCCATCAGTAACAGCAGAGCCCAAGGGTAAAGGAAAAGAACCTATAGTTCAGGTCGTTGAAACCCTGGTCATGGCAGAAAAATCACAGAGTTCCAAAGAACCAGAAAAATCCCAGGCTTCTCAAACACCAGCAAAGCAAATCCAAGTTCCAGAGATGCAAACTCCACTGAATGTGGAAATAGGGAAAAAGAGGCCAGCTCCAGATACCACACCTTCAAAAGGAGCCCCACAAGTCTATCAAGCTAAAAAACACAAGTCTGATCTACCTCCAGATGTAGAGATCATAGATGAAATATTTGATGATGGCAGGGAAGATAGTCAGCAAACAGGTACAGCAAGTGAAACAAATATAAGCCAGAAAGGGATACAAAAGTAACTGAGCACTGAAGTATCTTCTTTCAGACCGCCCAAGACAGATACTGGAGACATAAAGAAAACCTTCATTGATATCAAAACAAGGAATGAACCATTAAAAATGAAGGTCTACGATCAGTATATGAAGATGGCTCCTCACAATCAGCAAAGGTTGATGTCAGCATTTGATCTTTCACAAGGTAAAATGCAAATGAGCCACTTCAAAGCAAAGGTGCCAAAGCCAACTTCAGCAACAGATTACATCAGAACAAATTTTGAAGTTTTAGCAAAAGTTATCCATCCCTTGGATCAGATAGAGCTTCATAGACAAACAGGGGAAATGGTTTATTCTACTCTCACCAACAAAGCCATGGCAGCTTTAACACTACAAGATTCCTTGAATAATACTACTGCAACATTGAAGATTGAAAGGGCCTCCTCACAGGCCAAGGACAATAGAATAAAGTCTCTAGAAGAGATAATCATTGGTTTGGGTCACAATCCCAAAGACACTAAAGGTGTTGAGGCACTGATAAAAAAGAAAGAGGATGATATAGCTGCACTGAGAAAACAGCTGAAAATACCAGCCTCAAGGCACCCCCAGACACAGGAAGTAATAAAAGGAAATTCACAAGAAGAAATGATGGAGTTGCTCTTAAATTTGACAGAGCGACTAAATGAAACAGAGAAAGAGTTGAAAAAAGTGTTGCAGGAACAGGAAATTCTCAAGCAGGCTTCAGCCACAGGTACTACAACTACAGGACAGCAAGAACAACCAGCTCAGGTAAACATTTCTAATTTGAATTCTGAGGATTTAATTAAACAAATGGAAAGTTTACAGCTAAAGGTCACAGAACTCCAAGAAACAAAATTACAATTAACAAAACTGGAGGGAAAATATGACACATCCAAAAAGACAGCTGCTGACAACCTCAGGGAAATAAAAAGATTGGAGAAATTGGTTGAGGCTTTGCAAAAAGATCTTTCAATGGAAAAGCCTTTGAACGAAATAAATGATATTCTTTGGGACAACATCATTAACTTAATAAGAGATATTTGGCCTTCCATCCAAGCTATTTTTGAGCAGAATGAGTTAGTCAAGATAGCTCAAGAGGAAATAAATAAAACTAGACATAAATTAAGAGGCAAGCCAGAGCTGGCCCAGCAGCTCATTCAGTTTTTGAATTCCAGAACAAAACAACAGCTAGCATTGTTAGGAATTGATGACAGAACATGTGTAGTTTTGGAAGCAAAGAGAATTTTCACCAAGAGAACTTTCATGCAAAATCTAGAAAGAAAGTGTACTGATATTTTGGTCGACATCAACGTTTTCAGAGAAAAGTTTCAAGCTCTGCTGGACAGTGATTTGCCAAGTCCCATGCTCACAGAGGATCAAATAGTAGACTTAGAAACCTATGAGAAAAGAATCCAAGCTCATGCTAAAAATACAGCGATAGGTTCTACTAATATAGGTTCTACTAATATAGGTTCTACTAGCTCATCAGAACCTGTAATACCAACCGGGAAAAGTATTTATGAAAAAGTGAGGAATCTATTTCATCTGGAGCATGAATTAAAATATCTATTTCCGAACGAGCCCACTTTTTATAAACTTACTGAAGCCGATGAAACTTTAAGGAAGCTCAGAAGAACAATGATACCAGATGATCAGTGGTGGAAAGAAATGATGGAAATTTTGTAAAAAAATGTTGTCAGGATAAAAGTTTATCTTTACTATTGAGTAAATGGTAAAAAACAGAAATGCAGATGAAAGAGTATCAGATGAAAGGTCAAAGAGTATCCGTGAGAAGAAAGAGTATTCAACAAGTCAAAGGAATACGCAAAGGACAGCACAGAGCCCTATTTTGAGCACTTATCCTTAGCACTTCCATGAAGAAAGGAACATCACATCAGCCGTTATTCATTATTCTATTTACGAGACCATGTGTCTCTTGTTTGTTAGTAAATATGCTTTAAATCAGCCTGAATTATTGGCTATGATAGAGTAAGATTGTTAGGATTATTTTTGTATAAATAAGCCCTCAAAGAGAGTGTTGAGGGTGGATTCTATTACTCTGCTGTAACATTGAGGTTTTCGGAATAAAAAGCTTTTGGACAAATTTACTTGTGGCTTGCTGGATGACGATTTGAAAGCACTGGACTTGTTGCAGGATTCATGTGTTGGACTTCAGTTCAATAAGTTTTCCAACCCTTGTGTTTAAATTTTATATTAGTTTATGCTATCATCATATCCGTTTCTGAATAGTTTACATAAAGGATTGAAACAGAATTTGCTTAATTGTACTATGTTTTCAAATGTGATTATTCTTGATGTTTTCTTCTGGATTAGTTATAAGCATGAATTCTTAATTGCTCATGTTTTGCTGATTTAAACATTGTTGATTACTGTAACAAAGAATCCTTCATTGCTCTTTGCTTGTAGTCATTTTTCTTCTTTCTCTTGAATATGGTGAAAGATTCTTAGCTGCCTTTCATCTCTTCAAGACCATCCATCCACTTTAAATTTTAAGGATTGTTCTCTGTCTAGCTATCTTTCCCTGTAATACCATCTTG